>JAQSVH010001057.1:0-12666 GCA_029448705.1 Adansonia digitata
TAAGAGGATGATGGAAGCATGGAAAGCACATTAAAATGATGAAGATGCTGAAAAATATAAAATGAAAAGGATAGAATAGAAAGTTATACCAAAAAAACTTTAATTTTTGGCCAAATAGTTGGAGCAGCAGAGATGGCTTCAATTTCCCTCTTTTCCTTGTTGTTAATAAGTAAGAAAAAGAGAGAAACAAAGAGGTTTTGTTCTGGTATGGATGAGGGTGATTTTTAGAATGTGAAGTGGTTGAGAGTGAGTGATTTGGGGCTGTTTTAGGGTGCTCAATAAAGAGCTACAGGATTTGGTTTTCTTAATGTATGAATGTGTTTTGGAAGCTGGAAATGAGTTGGAATCTAAAGTCCCTCAGCTAAGATATAAGTGGTCTATTTATACTAGCATTTTAGAGCCAAATTGGAGGTGTTTTTGATCATTTCTCAAAGGGGACAAAGTGATGTCAGCTTGGTGGCTATAGAATGGCCGTAGAGAGCAACTTGCTGCCAATGTGATGGACATAGGGTAGCTGGTTTAAATGCTAAAATGATTTTCTAGCAAATAGGGTGGCTAATGGTGATCTTAGCCAATAAACTAGGGAGGAGTAGGGTGATCATATGACATTGACCTTTTTTATCTAATCTAGACTTCAAAAATATTTTAATTAATGCAAAAGTCCAAATTCTTGATTGGATATGGGTTTTGATTTTTTTATGCAAATAAACAGTTAAAATCGAGCTTTGGATCAATGGTGGATGAGTCAAAAATTTTGGGATCATGGAAAATAGCCTGTATGTATTGATACATTGGAGAATGTATCGATTCATTTGGTCCAAAAACCTTGAGTGTATTGATACAATGAACATTTTATCATTGTATTGAAACATTTAATCCAAAAACCTTAAGTATATTGATACAATAAACATTGTATCATTGTATCGATACTATGAACCACTGTATCGCTTCTATGAACCATTGTATCAATTCAATGCTTCATTATATCAGTACATGTTGATATGTATCAATACATTTTTTTGCAGAATGCACGTTTTGGTTTTGGCATGACCTAGTACTGGTACGTGAGCTCCTATATCGATACATTTACAAGTTGTATCAATACAAATAAGGACATTTCAAATTTTTGGATCGTTGGAGCATTATATTGATACATGAGAACCATGTATCGATACATTCAAGCAAAATTATAAATTTTTTTCATATTTTTTATCCTCGGTCACCTTGAACTACTTCATTGGATGCCACATCTTTGCATTTATCTTTCATATGATCATCTCCCCCTTTCACGTCCATGTCTCATATTGCTAAAAATTAGCTTAGACAAAATAAGGTGTCCACTACTATCCCTCTTTGACCGTTGATGAGAATTAAGAATAAGGCAAAGATAAATAGACACTATTTTATTCGAGGTGGAATAACGTTCCATAGAACACCTACAAAGAAATAAATTTTAATTAACTTTGCTGTGATAAGTGTAGTGTATTCGTAGTGACCCTAATGGAGGTTTAAGTGAATTTTGTAGGGTTTGCTCTCCCTACTAATGTGTTAGGTTTTCTAAGGCTTGGCCCACTTAGATAGGTACAGAGTAACGTGGATTTTCGATGTGGGTGCCGCCAGCTTGTGGGGACTTTGACTTAAACTTGGGTGTTACCAGCTTGTATAGGTTTTGATATGAGTACCGCCAGCTTATGCAGGCTTTGAGTTAGACTTGGGTGTCACCAGCTTGTGTGGACTTTGACTCGGTTATCGCTAACTTGTGCGAGCTTTGAAAATGTGCCATTGACTTATGGGCTTTGAAAAGGGTGCCACCGACTTGTGGGCTTTTGGAAAGGTGCCACTGATTTGTGGGCTTTGAAGAGGTGCTACTAACTTGTGGGCTTTGAAAAGGGTGCCATTGACTTAAGGGCTTTGAAAAAATGCCACTGACTTGTGGGCTTTAAAAAAGATGCCACTAACTTGTGGGCTTTGAAAATGTGCCACTGACTTATAGGCTTTGAAAAGGGTGCCACTAAGTTGTGGGCTTTATGTAGGGATGATTAGCATCCGGTTAGTTGTAGACAAGTTTGTTGCCACCAGCTCGTGTAGGCTTAAGAAGGTTTCTTGATAGGTGCCTCTTGAATTATGCTTAGTTTACGAAGCTTAAAGTTTTTACTAGGGAATCCTTGTTGTTTTGGTGAACCTGGCGTGAAGTAACATTGCAAAAATCATTATATGTGATGGTAATGTGAATGCATGATGTGGAATGCTATCATGATTGCATGATGTGAAGTCTAATATGGGAGATAGCTATAGTTTTTCTTGTACGTCATTCAGACTCTCATAGGGATGACAATTCCTCTTTATTGCAACTATGGACAGGAATTTTCCTAATCCGCTAGGGATTTTAGGTTGTTCTGGCTCCACTGGGGATACGACAAAACAAAAATCTAGTCTTAAGAATTTGGATTATTGCATTTCCCGATCTGGGAGGCTCAATTATTTTCCTAACAATTATAAGGCATTGTCAACAATTTGAAGACTGTTTGACTAATTAGGTTAATGTCTCTAGTTTCGATAGGATTTCGATAGAACGTATGGGTCAATTTTTGGTTAGCTTAAAATGATTTTTCTTGAGATATGGCTTGAGAAAGCAAGAAATGGTTTGGTGTATGGTCATGCTAAATGGGTGTTTGGACACAAAAAGTGCATGATCTTGATGATCAGGGCGTGAGTAGAGTTCTAGGTGCTTTTTTTTTCCTTTCGATGTAATATCGAGATGTCTTGATGCATATTTCAATTGATTATCAAACATTATCAGTCAAATGACAAGTGCAATGTGAATTGTACAGAGGTTAAAAAGAACAAGGTAATATTTATTGTTGACAATAAAAAAACACGACTTGGTATACTATTTAATAAAGAAGTGATTCGATGGTAAGAAGTATGATCTTTTAGGCGGAAGATGCCTCTGACAATCATGACATGAATGTTCTTTAAGTGCTTTCCAGGATCTTTCTTGAACAATGGATGTGACTAGTTTAAGCTGATCTTTGGAAGATCCCAAGGATTGTTTCATTTTGTTCTGTAAGTGATCTCAGTCTATGCCCCATATTGATCTTCTCAAGTTGCCCTTGTGTGTTTTCAACTGTAGTCGGGTTGGTTGACCAAAAGCCCTTTTTGGATTTTCATTTGGACCCATTTTTTGTTTTCTTCATTTTTGTTTTTTTTTTTAATGTTTATTTCACTTTTTAAAGGGCGCATTTTCAAGTTTTCACTTTACATGTAATATTTCTTAACGAAATCTAAGTTGACTGGGTTGGGCAAGGCATTGTTGTCCATTTCTAACAAGATTAAGGCCTTTTTAGAGAAGGCTTGCTTCATGACATACAGTCTTTCCCAATTAAGGGTCCACTTGCCCCATGCATCTTTGTAAATTAGGAAGATCTTCTTCAATACCAATTTGCCTAGGTGGAATTATCATAGGCGTATATTTTTGTCATGGGCTCAGATCATGCATCTTTGATACATTTGACCATGGCAAATGGCTTTCATGCATTTTTCCTCGATAAGGTTAAGTTTGTCCTATCTATTTTTGACCCCTTCAGCCTCTTCAAGTTTAGTTTCCATCAAAACTCTGAGAAAAGGGATCTCAACTTCGATATAGATAAGGAAGAATGGGGTTATGCCCACGGAAGTGCGAACTGAGGTATGATAGGCATGAAATGCAAAGAATAGCTTCTCATGCCAGTCTTTGTATGTCTCGACCATTTTCTCAACTATTCTTTTGATGTTTTTGTTGGCTCCCTCAACTGGCCCATTCATCTTTGGGCGATAAGGGACATAATTATGATATTGGATCTTGAACTATAAGTAGACCGCTTAAATCATTTTATTATTTAAATTGCTTGCATTATCTGTGATGATTTGGTTCGGGAGGCCATATCTGTAGATGATGTCCCGCTTGACAAACTTATAGACAGTCGATCTATTGTCATTAGCATATGAGGCAACTTCTACCCATTTAGTGAAATAGTCAATTGCTACCAAGATAAAATAATGCCTATTGGAAGCTTTAGGGGTGATTGGCTCGATCACATCTATGCCCCACATGGAGAAAGGCTATGGGGCTGACATGACGTGAAATGGTGTTAGAGGGACATTGATCTCATCTGCATAGATTTGACACTTATGGCATTTTTGGGCATAATTGATGCAATCTCTCTCGAGGGTCAACCAGTAATAACCCGCCCTTATGATTTGCTTGGACATCCGATGTCCATTAGCATATGTGCCACAAATCCCTTTATGAACTTCTTCTAATTTTGGCTTTAAGAGTGTCGATGCATCTAAGCAATACTTAATCGTGACTTATTTTGTATAAGATTTTTCCATTGAAAACAAATCCCAACGCCAGTCTTCTGATAGTCTTTTTATTAGTCTCGATTGCATGTTTTGGATATTGCTAATCCTCAATGTAATGAAAGATGTTATAGTACCATGATAGGCCATCTTTATCTTTTTTGACTCTATGACAATGAATGAAGTTGTGTAGATGCTCATCTAGATGAGAGCAACGTCTAACTCTTAGCTGACTTTAAACATGGATGATAAAGTAGCTAAAGCATCAAATATTTTCTTGAGTTCTACTATGAGCTTCCCATATTGCATCAGCTTGGCATCGTGAGTTAGCCATTCCTCTTTCAATTGGTAGATGACTAGGGCCGAATTGTTAAACACCTGTAATGTCTTGACATTTCTCTTAATGGTTGCGTGATGCCCCATGACACAAGCTTCATATTCTACGATATTATTTGTGCAATCAAAATTTAGCCTTGCTATGAATGGGTAATGACTCCCGTCGGGTGATATCAATATTGCCCCAACTCCATGTCCCAAAGCGTTTGATGCTCTATCAAAATACATCCTTTAAGATTGATCTTGGTAAAAGGTGTCTTCATTTTCAAAAATGCACATTAGATCTTCATTTGGGAAGTCAAAATTTAAGGGTTTATAGTTATCTATCGCTCAACTTGCCAAAAAGTCAGCTATCGCATTGCTCTTGATGGCTTTTTGGATGACATAGGCATTGTCATATTTAGAAAGTAGGACTTACCATCTATCTAACCTTCCTGATAGTGCAAGGGCTTCATATACATACTTGATAGGATTAAGCCTTGTAAACAACCATGTAGTTTGATGCAGCATGCACTACTTGAGCCTCTTAGCTATCCACACCAAAGCACAGCATAACTTCTCGACTATGGAGTAGTTGCATTCATATTCCGTGAACTTTTTGCTCAAATAGTAGGTTGCTTGTTTCTTCTTTCCTGACTCATCATGCAAGCCTAATACAAAACCCATAGACTTGTCAAAGACTGCCAAGTAAAGGATTAAAGGTAGACTAGGCACCAATGGTACTGACACTGACGGGCTTGACAGATAATGTTTAACTTTATCAAAGGCTTCTTGACATGCCTCATTCCACTCTCTCGAATTTTGTTTGCTAAAGAGCTAAAAAATAGGGTCACATTTGTCAATAAGCTAGGATATGAATCTAGTAATGTAGTTTAGTCTCCCCATAAAGCTTCTCCCTTCTTTTTTGGTTTGACGTAGGGGCATATCTTGAATGGCTTTAACTTTGTCTGGGTTAACTTTAATCCCTTTTTTGCTGACTATAAAGCCTAAGAGTTTGCCCAAAGTGACTCTAAAGGTACATTTGGCAGGATTTAATTTGAGTTCAAAATGTTTTTGAAGGTCTGTGACATGCTCATGCTCTTTTGTTGACTTAGCAATCATGGCATCAACATAGACCTCACTCTCTTTGTGAATCATGTCATGGAATAGGGCTACCATGGCTCGTTGATAGGTTGCCCCAGCAATTTTAAGTCCGAAGGGCATGACATTATAGCAAAATGTCCTTAACATGATTACAAAAGTTATTTTCTCCATGTCTTCGGGTTTCATCTTGATTTGGTTTTAGCTTGAGAATTTGTCTATGAAGGAGAAAAAAATTCTTGGCCGTGTTGTCTACCAGAATGTCAATGTGGAGTAGCGGGAAGTTATCTTTGGGACTAGCTTGATTCAGATCCCAGTAATCAATGCACATTTGTGCTTTGCCATCATTTTTTGGGACTGGGACTATATTGGTAACCCATTCTAGATACTTGGCTACTTCGATACACCCCACATCAAACTGCTTCTTGACTTTCTTTTTAATTTTGAAGAGTATTTTTGGCTTTATCCTCCTTAACTTTTGTCGGATCGATTTACATCCAGGCTTGATGGGAAGCTTATGGGTCACTATATTAGTGTCCAGTCTTGGCATGTTTTGATATGACCAAACAAATACATCCCGATATTCCTAAAGTAATTCTATTAGCTTGGTCCTAGTCATTGACTTTAGTGAGGTTTTGATTTTAACCTCTTTTCGATCCTTCAGAATACCTAGATTTATTATTTCCATTGGGTCTTCATGGGGCATGATCTACTTCTCCTCATACTCAACTAATCTTAAGAGATATGGTGGTATAAAGCTCTCTTCAAAATCGTTTTCAGGATCAACTTCACTAGTGCAAATTGACTGTTCAAAATTGATCTTCAGCAACCTATCAAGCACACCCATATCACTGTCGTCAGGACACCTGAAAGGGTGAAGAAATCAAAATTGCAAAAGGCACACATAAAACCAAAGGATTTGGATAAAAATGGAGGCAAAAGAGTAATAGAGACAAAAAGGTTGAAAAGTGATATAGACGCATAATATGGAACGATGTATGCAAAAGTTATTTCATTGATAATGTTTAACAAAAATGCATAGGACACCGACCTACCTTTGGGCGAGAGTAGATAGGTTTTCCTTTCTTGACATTACATAAAAGAGATAGGAAAAGTGCAGGGGCTTCCATCAGAACCCTGTTATCAAAATCAAGTCTTAGTGGAAGGATAAGCATTTTATGGCTCGGTATCTTAGAGATAAGGGTTGTTAAGTGCTCTATTTAAGATGACCAAGACATTTTTAGCTTTTTGCTCTTCTGGTTCATTTGGATCAATTCATCTTCTCGGATGAAATATCTCATGGAGAGATGGCAACATTGTTCGCTTCAATTCCCCCTCTCGATCCAATGATTAAGTCACCCTCTAGTTGCAGATATTTTTTCCTGCTACTTTCTTGACATAGCATTAGCCTTGAATCCTAAGCCTCCTTTGTTGACTTAAGTGATGACCTGTAGAGCTTGGGCCATTTCTTGTAGATTCTTACAAGCCCCTTTCCAGCATAAGAACCTTTGCCAACGATTATTTTTAAACCCGATTAGGTACTATTTGACAAGTGGGGTTCAACTATTGGTAATCATTCTCCAACCAATGCTGCATTGACGAACTTGAAGGATTGGAATGATCAATCTTATGCATCTTCATTAGGCTCTATGTAAAATATCCTCAGCGAAAACAGTGGCAATCATTTCTTTTTTAGCTCCGATAGTGACTACTTTGTTATTATCATAAATTTAAGCTTCTGATTCTGGTGGAATGTATCCATGGCCTTCGTAATAGGCAGTTGTAAAAGGGATTAATACCCATAACTTGAAAGTCCACTTTATATGTACATGGGCCTATCTGGAGCTAGATTATGATATTTTCAATTACTCTACCACATATTCCATGAAAAGCTCGGACTATTTTATGGCTACTTTTGATGTTAGACTGATTGATAAGGAGTTTGCTTAATGTAGTCAAAGGCATCATTAAGGGCTAACCCTTTGTCTTTGAGTACTTTAGGCAAAATACGTCCCTTGCAATGGGTAGTGATATGAAGAGCTTTATAACTGCCCTTGCCTCTAGGTGGGATCTCATCATTAGTGAAGGAGATATAATTATCGGCTGTGATGTTGTTCACTAGCCAATCCAATTTGTCCACAGAGATGTCCAGTGGCATGTATGCTTCATTTAACACCTTCAATAATGCATTTCAGTGAACCTTTGAATTAAGAAGCAGAGATAGCATAGAAATCTTTGTCGGTTGTTTACTTAACTGGTCTACAATGCAGTATTCACTATGCTTGATGAACTTGAGAAACTCCGTGGCTTTTCTTTCACTTACTACTTTCTTGACTTTCTCAGGCTCGAAATTCTTTGCTCGAGCTTGTGGTACTGATGCTTGGAGATGCAACCTTCTATTTTTCTTGAGCTGGGGAAGTGTAACACTTAGCACTACAGGTTAGGTGACTCACCCCTACAGTTCCATTATAGCAGTTGCGAGAGTTTGTTCTTCGATCATCACTACCTTATTCTCATTCTTCCATGGGACAGCTTTGTTACTCTTATAGGGAATGGTTTAGGTACCTCGACAACTAAGTTCGGTGTAGATGTCAAAAAATTGACTTTGAAACTTGGCTAGCCATAAAGAATGAGGGGTCAGTTTCTCCCGTAAGACGGCTGCATGGTTTCATCTCCCATCATGTTGATAGATTCGGTAGTAGGTATGATTTCATGATCGAATTCTATCTGGCCTTCATTCATCATTCTTTGAACTGTGGACCTAAACTCATTGCATGTGTGTAGGGTATGACCTAAAACTATTTGAAAGTTATTGTCTTCTAATTTTTCTATTGTGTTAAGCAACCCGACCTAAATCAATGACTACTAGACCAAGAACATTGGCATTCTTACATCCTCTATGCTTGCCTTGACTTTATATTTGTTCTTAATGTCGATCATACTTGCAGCCGGCTCAATGTCGTTTGGTAAAAGATTAGTAGCAACATTTGTTCCTGGTTTATCACAAAGTACAAGACTTTTGAGTTAATTAGATTTTGCACATTTTGTTTGAAAGATATGCAATTTCAATGACATGCCCTACTGCCTCAGCATGGAATTCATAGTAGGCGTTATGTTTATACCATTGCGGGTATGGTGGCTTCTTTTTTAGGACATAGATTGGGGCCACTAAATGGTTTTGGAGCAAGGTTTGGTAGAGTTCTTTGTAGGTCATAGGGATAGGATCAAAACATTGTCTTTATTGATTTGCACCTCGATTGCTAGGTGCATTATTAGTTGCTCGATTGGTACGTTGGTGAACTTATGGAGGGTAACTTTATGGTGGGTTAGATAGGATTACAAAAGATGGGTTATAGGTTATGGCATTAATTGACTGAGAGGGTATTATGATAGGGCGAGAATACAACATGCTTGGGTAGCAAGGGTTGGGTGCTTAATGCTGCATTGGCTGAGATGAGCCAGCGTAATTTATGGCATTGGCCTCTCCTTCCTTCTTCTTATTGGTAATGGGCTTCTTACTCGAGCTAGCTATTTCGCCTGTAAACATTCTACCACTCTTAATGGTAGCATCAATAATTTCCCTAGAGAGAACTAAGTTCATGAATTTCTTGGTGACATTCTCTATGAGCTTCTCATAATACGGAGCACGTAAGGTGTGAATGAAATTGACCGTCATCTCTTTTTCTAGAAGGGAAGGCTAGACTAGGGTTGCTTCTTCTTTCCACTTTTGGGCGTATTGCCTAAAACGTTTAGTGGATCTCTTTTCAAAATTCATCAAAAAAATTTAACCCGATGCCCAATTCGACATGTGCTGGTATTGATTTAGAAAGGCCTTAGCCAAGTTGGCCCATGATTGGATTTCCATATTGTCTAGCTCGATGTACCACTGAGCTACTGCCTCAGTGAGGTTATGCTAGAAGCAATGGATAAGGAGTTTTTTGTCTTTCTTATACCTTGCCATCTTTCGCAGGTACATTCGAACATGGATCGAAGGGTCAGTGGTTTCATTAAACTTCTCAAACTCTAGGACTTTAAACTTCGGGGGAATGATAAGGTTGGACACCAAAGTTAGTGATTACCCATCAAAAGCTCTAAACTTGTCACTCCCCTCGATAGCTTGAAGGCATTTTTCCAGTAGTTGGAATTTGTTCACTTTTTTCATAGTCATGGTGGACTTTTAACTTTATGTTTTCTCTGGTTCCTCATGGTTAAGGGTTATCAGATCTACCGATGAGACTTCTGCATTCACCCCTTGGGTACCAGGAATGAATTGACCTATCGCAATGGGATCTAGATAGATGATTGGTAGAGCTTAAGCAATAGATGTAGGAGCGAGTCATTGTTCTTGTCTAGTTTCCCTTTGGCGGGTTCTGGATTATTGGAAGAGGGACTTTCGGTGTTAGAATGATCATTCCTTATTTCAGCAGTGCTAGCTTGCCATTTTTCTTTCATAGAGGTGGTCATTAGTTTCATAAGTTTTGCGATTTGATTTTGCATTTCATATTACTGACGAAGTATCTGGTCTTGTGATTCCTTAACCATTAGTTCAAGTCGCTCAATACGAGCTTCATGATCACTCTTCATGATTTGCTTACGGTGTTATGTGTTGTAGCGGTGCATGATTTAATATTTCGTGTTCCTAATTGATCTTGGAATCCCTTACACTTTTATGGCCCAATTCTCATATTAGACTTTTATTTAAAAATGTATTTATTGATAAGCATTTATGATGCAATGACGAGTTAAGATAATGAATGATTGATGCAAGTGTAATGAAAAATGGTGAAATTAAATGCATATGCATTAGAGACAATTGGTTTTTGAAATAGCTTCGTCAATAACATCATTCATAGAGTCACAAAAGGGTTTTTATTTTATGACATGATTACATCTAAAAGTATCTAACATGATTACAATGTGTAATCACACGATCAAGAAAACCCAAAAGTTATTACTCACGATCTCTAACAGGTATGATGTCTCCCCTTATGAATCGAGCTATTTCAATCATGTTATCCACCTCTTGTTGAGCCACCTAGACTTTTTCAGTTAAGTGTTGATGCTACATTTGGTAACTCAAACGTGCTTGGTTGATTGTCGATTGCCACTCTAATTCGTATTACTCGAAAGCCCTTGGTAGTTCATTGATATGACCCTGAAGAGACTATTTTAACTCCTAGATTCTATTAGTGAAGGCTTCATTTTTAACCTTGGTGGCTCTTGCATCTCGCATTTGGGCTTTGAATCTTTGATTCCCTTGTTATTATGTGGAAGTAAGAGCACGTGCCCTCATGAACTTTTTTTTGCTGGTTGTGACTTCCTTCTTTTGCTGATTCAGCTCATGATTGAGAGTGGCAACTTTTGTTTCCGATTCAACTGATGTCTTGTTAATATGTCAGGACTTGTTAGCTTTTCAAAGTATTATCTTGATGGAACTGATGCAATACCTCGACCCAATGCTTTTCTGTCTTATCTTGGTGGAATTCTTCCTCTAATACTGTGGAAAGAGGACTGAACTTGCAGAAGAAATTTTGCCTAGTTTTTTCCTTCCTAACTTAGAGATGACCTAGGAGCCATATCTAGAGTAATGGGGCACACCCGATAAACCTTTATGTTCCTGTTCTTTAACAAAAGCTAAGGGCGCGGATGGTTTAGTGATAATGGTGGAAGTAGGGTTGATGTTGCAATATAGGCGAGAAAAGAAATCTATGACTGCCATCTCCACATAACCCAAAGTCTTCAGGAATATGACAAGGCCATAGATTGCCAGAGCATAGACATCTTAAACTTTCTTTTGATCAGAAATATTTACCATGGCCTCTTTCAAGCTGGCCCAAGAGATGCGTTCATTGCTTTTTTTTACCTTAAATGACTATCAACCCATGCTTCTTGGCCCTAAGAACTTGCCTTAACCTTTTCTTGAACGAAGGAGGCGTTAATGCTTTGCAACAAACCTGGTTTGACTTGGTCCCTTCTATGTTAAGCAGAGTTGTGTACTAATTAATAACAGGGACTAAATCTTACTGGTTGAAGGTAAAACATAGATAGGTCGGATTCCAAAACTGTGTCGTTGCTCCTAGTAAACCATCATCTAATTGAACTCGAAGTAAGAGAGCTATATCTGTGCACTTTTTAGTGAAGGCTTCTTTCATGTTACTGTCCCAAATATGCTTTAATTCTCGACAGTCATTCTGAGGAAAACTGATCTTGACCCGTACATGCATTTCTAAGATGTAGCCGGGCTTTAGGATGTCTCCATCTTAACGTTGATGACCTTCTGACCATGTTCTGATGTTTTCAAAGAACTCGATAGTGGAGATAAGTTGTTGCTCCACAAATAATGCCCCTTGCTGAACACCGAACCAGAACCATTGTCCCAAAATAATGATAGTCATGATAGTTATGATGAGATGATGCATACGCCAAAACACAAACAAAGGGAAAATAATTTAGTGGAACATACAAGAGACAAATGTAAGGAAATAAAGAATTTAAGAACATAAAAACAAAATATACATAACATATCATAACTAAGGTGGCAAGATGAGAAACGGGCAGCATTGCAACATGTCAGGATGCAATCTGTCCTTTATGAGGTGATGCAATATCTTATTTTAATGAAAAAATGATCGACCAGTAATGATATTCATTTATCACCACTAGTGCGGATGTGCATTAAGCCATGACTCAGACAGCATAACGGCTTACAGCATAAGACATTATGAATGGTGGTTTTTGCTCACCGTCTCTTATTTAGACAAAGATTATCCATCATTCGGGTGGCATGACTGGATGCCTTGATAAATGATAAAAATGCAGGATGCAGGTGGCTATTGTATACTTATTGTCACCTGTATAATTATGGTAATTAAGAGTAAAGGTTAGGAATGTTTCCTCAAGGGACCCTAT
>JAQSVH010001068.1:0-12665 GCA_029448705.1 Adansonia digitata
CAAAGTGCATAACACTTTCTTTGTCTAGGCCATTAGTAAAATTAGCATCCCCATTCATGTTATGTGCCATCCCCTTTGTATGTTTGTTGTCAAAATGCATGTTTGATGGCTGATAAAAACTGATTTTCGAAACCCCCTAAGCCAAGCATGTTAACCTCAACCAATGAGGATTAGCATGGCCTTAGCATTTTCCTTAAATCTAGCAAAATATCTTGGGGAAAATTAAGTTTTCCAAATCTGGAATTTTGGATAAACAAGCTCAAATCTTTTGATTTTGAAATGAAAATGGTATTACAATTATTCCTTAAATGTTTTTGCCTTTTTCTAAAGTCAAAACCTTGAGTGGTACGATCAACGGGCTATTTCATCGCTCAAAACTCCTTTGAGGCTATGCGAATAAGCTTGTAATGCTCATGCCACTCTTTCCCTTCAGTCATAGACATTTGAATGTCAATGAATCGAGTTTGGACTGGTAGACATAAAAAATAAGAGATATCCCCTACTTTGCCTTGTCCCCTGTTGGCAACATAACCGTTGCAAATTGAAAAATCACTTTAAAATCCTAAATGATTTTTCATGAATTTTTTGATATTTTTCTATCAAAGCATGTTGCATTTTCTATAAACGATATCTTATTCACCCCCAGATCATTCAGGATGAGAGAATTATGATTTTTCAAGTCTAAACTACCTGGAACCTCTAGAATCCAAACATGTATTTTGGTTGGGCCGTTCAAGCCTACTAAATGATTTTTTCAAAATTTTCAGACATTTTTCCTAAAAGGTTCATGAAATTCCCTTTTTATAAAGGTATTGTATGCAATTTTTTGATACCAAATGAGTCTGGGGTGATTTTTCAAATTTTAACATACCTTGTCTCTCATATGCTCTGCCAGTAGTACTATCAATCTGAACTTGAAAATTTATTCACCTGGAAAATGACTTTTTGGGGTAGTGGGAATATTTTTAGGATGACCCTCATCGAGTTACCTTTCTAATGGTGACTTATCCACCTTCTAAATCCTTCGAACCAATTTAGAATAAATTCGGGATGCAAGATAGCATGATGCTATCCCCTGTTTTCAATTTTGGTCAAAATTCAGTTATTTTCTCGAATTTCATCTCAAGATATTCGAATGTCTCTATGTCAACCCGATTAGACTTGGGAATATGCTTTGACCTCCCATAGGCTCGTATCAAGGCACAAACACACTTTACATCTTTCCCATCCTCAATCACAATAATTTTTTTTGCCAAAAGTTGTTGAAAGGCTCACACATTCCCTAGATCATAAGATTTTGTCAACTTAATTTTTTTTTTCAACTTGACTTCTTTAAAGAAGTGTCAGATAGGCCACTTTCGGGGGCACTCCAACCCTGACCTTCCAAGGGGACACTCCAACCCCGCTCTTCAAATTTGTCAAGATCTAAAAAATTCTTTCGTTGTTAAATTATTTGTTATTATGGGGACACTCCAACCTCGACCTTCTGAGGGGATACTTCAACCCTGTTTTTCAAATTGTCGAGATTAAAATAAAACATTCTTTTGTCAAAATGATTTATCATCCACGGGGATACTTAAACCCTGACCTTCCAAGGGCAAAGAAGAATATACACTATTTTGTTCGAGTAGGATGATGGTTTTATGTGCCTACAGAGAAATAAAGATCTAGTTAGTATTATGTTGAGATAGGCATAGTATATTAGCAATGGTCCGAACTGGTCAGAGAATTTTAATGAGTTTTGTAGGGTTTAACCTCCCTACTAGGTTTGTGATTTCCTAGGTTTGACCCCCCAAGCAGGCACCACCAAGTAGTGTGGACTTTGACTTGATAGGCATCAACTCATCATGGACTGAGGTTGCTAAAAGTTTTGCTCTTTGAGGACTGAGATAGTTAAGCATCCTGCTCTTTGAGGACTAAGGTAGGTAAGTGTCCTGCTCTTAGAGGACTAAAGTAAGTAAGTGCCTTACTCTTTGAAGACATGGCACTCGGCTGTCATCCTAATTTTTATTTTTATTTTTTTGATTCTATCATCTTTCAGTTGTGCCTTGCTATGCTAGAAATTGGCCAAAACAAAATAAGTTGTCAACACTTCTAATGGGCACCATTTCATCTTGGTCACCATTAACTACTTCACTAAGTGGGTAGAAGTGGCTTCGTGCACCAATTTCACTAAATTTGTGGTTGCCCTCTGCTCAAAATCAAAATCATAACTACTCAAAAATGAATGAAGCAATTAAAGCAACCAATAAGAATATTAAAAAGACAGCCAAAAAGATGGTTATAATGTACAAAAATTGGCATTAGAAGCTACCTTTTGTGTTACATACCTACGCATAATAGTTCAAACTTCTACAAGTGTTACCCTTTTTCCTTAGTTTACAACATGAAGGTTGTTGTACCTATTGAAGTCAAAATACACTAACTCAAAGTCTTGATGAAATCATAACTTGAAAAACTTGAATTGGCAACTCTTTGAATTTGTCATAACTTAGTCCTAACTCTTTTGTATATCAAAATTTTTTATGATCTTAAAATTTGTCATAACTTGTACTCTCTTTTTTGGAATGAAAAGCAATTGCTTGATTACTATCTTAATTCCTTTTGGTAACTAATGCATTCTATGTTGCATCATATTTATCATTTAGTTGATAATGCTTGATAAATGGATAAAACTGATAATAGGATTTCCTAGTATTACTTTGAAAAATATGGAAACTTTGTAGAAACTTTATTTTATGTCTAAAAAACAGGAATAAACCTTGGAACCATAATTGGTCTTACTCTTAGACTTTCTTGATTTAGAAACATATTTGAAATCTTTCTTTAGCAAACCTTAGCCAAAATGTAGAACCAAGAACCTATTTTGAACTTTTGTCATCAGCCTTTAAATTTCAGGTTAGTCAACAAAAACTACCAAAAACAACCCTAAGAACTAAAGTACAAAAATGAGTCCACTGAATTTGTGAGCAAACCCAGTTGATGATATCCCGAAGCATGAGTAGTCAAGCTCAAGACCCTTCCTTCATAATCATGGGCTTTCTTATGCCTTCCAAAAACAACCTAGACAATTCAAAACCTTTAGACATCAATAGCAAGATTTGTAAACCCTGAGACAAGAGGGCGCTAGATCAAACTCTTGGATGAACAAGTGACTCAAAATATCGTAACAAATCACTAGATTAGGCTTATAAATTCATCACTTTTGCATCACTTAAAAATGCATTTGTATCCTCCTGCAGCATCCATACAACAATTAACATCTTTAAGGAACAAATTCTTAACCTCAAAAGTTAAAATAGCAAAGAATCCTAGGTACAAATACTTACTTTTATAAAGCCCTTAAGGCCATTAGGTAAGAATTCCTGACCCCACAGGCTCAAAATTGAAAAAACAAATCCAGCTAACGTATCCACACTCACATCTCTTAGTCTATAAAGAGCTGGACACCTATTCCTTTTAGTTTACAAAAAGCTTGATGCATAGTCTTTTAGTCCACCAAGAGCTAGATGCCTATTCTTTTTAGTCCAAAAGAGCTAGGCACCAATCGAGTCTATCAACAAAAAGTTGGGCATCCATCAAGTCTGTCTGCAAAGAGCCGGGCACCTATTGAGTTTATCTACAAAAAGCTATGCATTAAATGAGGCAGTCCATAAAGAGTTAGGTGCTAGTTGGGCATGTCCATAAAAAGCTGGGCACCAATCGAGTTTGTCCACAAAGAGCTAGGCACCTATTGATCAGTCCAGAAAGAATTGGGCACCAATCAAGTCAGTCCAAAAAGAGCTGCATGCTAGTCAAGTCTTTCCAAAAAAAAGCTGGATGCTAGTCGAATCTGTCTACAAAGAGCTAGAAACCAACCAAGTCCGTCCATAAAGAGTTGGGCACTAATTAAATCCATCTACAAAAAGTTAGGCACCAATCGAGTATGTCCATAAAGAGCAAAGTACCTATCGAGCCTATCCACAAAGAGCTAGGTATGTGTTGAGTCAATCTATAAAGAGCTAAACACTTATCGAGTCTATCCACAAAGAGTTGGGCACCAAACGAGTTTGTCCTCAAAGAGCTAGGCATCTATCAAGTTTGTCCATAAAAAGCTAGGCATTTATTAAGTCACTCCACAAAGAGCTGGAAGTCAATTGAATATGCATCTATCTAAGAGGATCAAACCTTAGAAAACCCAAAATCCCAATAAAAGGTTAAACCCTAAAAAAGCTTATTTAAACCTATATCAAAATCGTAGCCAATATATTACACCTATAATGGTGAAGCACTAATCAAATCTTATTTTTATAGGCACTCAAAGAGCGTCATTCAACCTCTGACAAAATAATGTTTATTTAACTTTGTCCTGTTCTTGATACTCAGCAATGACCAAAGAATGACAACTTTAGACACCCCATTTTGCTCAGGCCAAAGTTTAAAGCATTAAAGGTCATCATTAAAGGCCCAATCAAAGCTATTCAGAAGAGATGGATCATTTTCAATCATTCCTAACTAAGGTAAGGAGTTTAAAGAATCAAAGGTAAGGAAAATCCATATTTATGCATGTATGTCTTGATATATTAATGTGAAGTATCAATACAAGGCACCACACTATCAAAACTTTTGCCATTTGTATTGATACAGAAGGATTATGTATTGATACATAACTTGTTGTATCGGTATAAGAGGTTGTGGTATCGAGACCAGGTTATTTTAAAGCTAAAATCATGATTTTAGGTTCATTTGTATCAATATAGGCTGCGAGGTATGATATTAGAAAAATGTTTATGCTTGGTATCAATACAATTCTCTTTGTATCGATACCAGAAGCCAAAAATTCCTTTGGTATCGATACAGGGCTCTTGGTATCATACATGAAGGCATTATGTATCGATGCAGAGTTCCTTATATCAATACCACAAAGTAAAATATGTCTATTTCATGCCATTTTCATAGCTTTTCATTGTAACATCAAAATATAAATTTAGACATAACTTTGGCCATTAAAATCATTCAATCTCAGACATAAATACCTAAAAATCATGTGGATTTCATTCTTAAACTTATGATTACAAGTTTTTAAGGCTCAAAATCATTAAAAATGGGATATTTTCATGAAATATTTGGTTTGTTGAAATGCATACTTAGCTTTTTTCTAGCAATAGCTATTATTCCCCTCTATTCTACCACCCTATTGTTCGCAACCAACAAACTTTCAGCCAATTGAGCATAGTACCAAGGGCTGTTATATGGTACATGGAGAAAACTAAAAAAATGCCCTTGTTTTGGTTCTCAAACCCTTAGCTAAACCTTTTATTATAAGGAGCTTACTTCGGCTCAACAACAAGACTTAAACTCTCTATACACATAATAGCAGACTCTCACATTCACATTTTCTTTATAATACTCCCTAGCCAACAAAAAACCAAAAAAAAAACGCTCTTTTCATTCTCATAGATCTCCCTTGAACCCCTCAAAAACCCTAATAAAACCCTTCCTTTCCTATACTTTCATCCTAAGAACTCCCTTTCATCTATATCATAACTAAAAGGCTCTCTCCTTTCATCTTTTTTTGCTAATTAATAGTCGAAAAAAGGAAAAAACTTAGCTTATAGTTGCTGCTCAAAGAAAAGGTTATGGTTCAAAGCTTTTTTAGTATATTTTCCTCCCCTTGCTCTTATTTATTTTTTATTTTCATCATGTGCATCATCTTAGTGAGCCATTAATGTTACCATGCCCATCTTAGGACTATCATGCATTTTTATGGCCTTGATTGTGGTAGTCCTAGGCTTTGATGCTTTGATGTTGCTTGGATGACCAAACAAACCATGATTTATTCTTACCATCAAAATAGCCCCTTATGCATGCACCTTTGTCATGCTTCACCCATTTTTATATGCTCAACACAAGCTTAAATCTTTATTTTAACATGGTTTTTAGCATTTTCTTGCATTTTAGTAGGTTTCATGGAATAATAATGTTTTCTTGAAAATCCAAGCATGCTTTTTTTTCGTTCACGTGCATACCATCATTCTAGGCATGATTCTTGATTTCATTCATCAAGCTAACATTTTCATGCATATCATTTGTTATTTCTTTGCATGTTATTTTTTCATGTCAAAATGTCATCGTTGTTTGTATATATGTGCTATCCATGTTCATCTTTATGTATGTCATAATTTGTTCTTAGCATATTTGTTAAGATGCTTGCTTTTTTGTTTCAAAAACTAATTTTAAAAGTACACGCCAAGTTAAGTCTATGTTACCTTTAATAAATGGAGAATAATGGATTTAATGCTTTCACTAAAGTGGTCTTCCAATCTTAAGGATAAATAAAGCTCTCAAGTTTGGATTCATAGTTAAATGAACTTAAGCATTCAGGTTTTTCAAAAAAAAAATAGCCTTTCAACTGTTTTAAAGTCTTTAGGCCTTGATCTTGAGCTTAACACCCCTATGTATGACATGGTCAACGAACTGTTTCATTCATCCTAAACTCCTCTGGTATTGTGTAAATCAATTCATAAAGCCTATGTCATCTTTTCCTTGTAGTCATAGACGTTTGGATGTCCATAAATAGAGTTTATCTTAAAAACCTAAAAAAATTCAAAAAACTCCCCTATTTTTGCCCTTGCAGCATTGTAGTTACAACTTGAAAATCATTTTCAAACTCTAAGCTAATTTTGATGAATTTTTTGATATTTTTCCTTGAAAGGGCATTAAATCACCTTTCCAAAATATCTTGTATGCCCTCGAATCATTCCAAATGAGAAAGTTATGATTTTTTGAATAAAAGCTATCTAGAATACTTGGAATTAAAGATTTGCATTTGTTAGGCCATTTTAGCCCATCAAATGATTTTTATGAATTTTCAAAATATATTTCATAAAAATTTTATGAAATTTCATTTCTACAAAGGTATTGTTTGTGATTTAACAATTCCAAACAAGTTTAGGGAGATTTTTCAAAATTTATTGGACTTTTTCCCTTCCATGTGCTATTAGCATTGCATTAAGCCTAACTTCAAAAATTATTTTTAGAATATTTTTACATTAACCCTTATCAAGCCACCTTTCCAATAGTACTTTTCCAATAATGTCTCATCTAACCCTTAAAACCTTTGAACTTGCCCGAAATAAATTCAGGAAGGGTAACAGCATGATGCTGCCCTTTTTTTAATTAAAAGGTAGACTAATTTTCGCAAACCGCTTTCTTAAGGCATTTGGTTGCCCCAAAACATATCCGATCAACTTCTCATGGAGTGAAGATTCACAAAGCAAGTCCTATAAAAATCTACTCAAAGCGAAACAAAAATCAATTTTGTCTTTTATTTGAATTAGCAATTTTAGTTTTTAAAATACCCATTTTCACCAAAAAAATATTTTATTTCTCAAAAATATCTAAAATCTTCACCGTAGGGTATATTCCAACCTCACATTTTCAATGGGTACTCTAACCCTATTTTTCACTTGAAGAATTTTCTCTTTTCCGGGCATACTTCAAATTTTAATTTTTTTTCACTTGAAATCATCGAGCCTTTTAACCAAAACCTCATTTCGAAAACATCAAAAATCTTCACCAATAAGGATACTTCAACCCTACCTTTCAAAGGGATACTTCAACCTCGCTTCCCACTCAAAATCTAAAAATTTTCTCTCTGCCAAACTTTCTTAGGCCTTTTAATCAAAACTTTCATTTCCATACCTCAAGTGACCATAGAGTCCATATGCGTCTCAAAATTGTCATCTCAATTGTTCCTCAATAATCAAAGACAACTAATGCATTTTGATGTCCTTCTATTTTACTCTTTTGTGTGTTTGTTTTATTCAATTTTATTATATTCATTTTTCTCTTACTAACACATTTCCCTTTCATGGCATCCATTTTGCATCATATTTTCAAATTATTTTCAAAAATTACAAGGCAATGTTTCGTGTTGGTATCTCTACAACGCTTGGCGTGGAATATCCAATTTTTAAAATTAAATTTAGAGATCATTTTTACCAAAAATCCCTATGTACCTCACTTCTCTAGGGTGCATATGCAATTTAAAATTTTTTTTCAAAACCTCAGCTTTGCAAATTTTAAATAAAATTCATGCATTAAAAAGGGTTATGTCAAAATAATGACAAGTCAAAACTTAAGAAATCAAAACAGTTGTCAGACATGGCTAGCGAGTACCAATTTCAGGCATTATGGGAGCGCGAATCCTTTCCCATGTGTAACCAATTCTTGAACCTAACCGTTGAATCTCTGAACCTCATGGAATATGTTGAGTTCTGTAACTCAAAATATCTTTTTCAATAGGCATCCGATCATGCTTAGCCCAAAATGATCAGTGATGACTCCAAGTTTTCAGCCATTTCATGACGACCTCCAAGATTGATTGGATGAGCGATTCATTTGACAGTCATTCCTCTCTCTATTTTCACATCGCACCTAATTTAAATCCCAATCAAGGGATAACTTAAGGGCAATTCTTGACAATCATAACATATAATTCATCTTTTTTTAAACCACGCGAACATTGTCCAAGCAATTTGGGGCAGGGCATTGTGTCTAGGGAAGGCACGTCATGACATTAGGCAAAAAGTTTGTAGGGCTTTCACCTTTTTTTATAGTTGAAACCTATTAGGTTTTTAGTTTTTGTTAAGCTTTAAAAAGATTTTCAACTATTTCATTTGTGTTTTATCTTTTGCCTCTACATTCTTGCCATTTTTTCTCTTTTAAAAAAAAATTAGCCCATCGTGCTTATAAATAGCTTACTCCCTTGGCCTTCATAGTTAAGGCTACACTAATTCATTTACAAGGTGAGTTCACTCTTTTAACATTTTGTTGTTTTTGTTCTTTGGCATTAGGGTTATTCATCCTTACCTGATTATAATCAAAATTTTCTTTAATAATGTTAAATAAAAGCTTGCCTTTTATAGCTATCAAGCTTAGCCACCTTGGTCCTAGGTTTTGCCCTTATTTATGATTTTACCTCATGTTTTTCATACCTAAGTTTTAACCATTTATGTGGGTCACCAATCATTGAGAACTTTATTTTCCAATTGGTAGTTATTTATTCCTTTTTAATGTTTTTTACATTATCTCCCCATATGCCTAGAATAAGAAACACCATCTCTTGGGAAATGTTTTTTTAATGTTTATATGTCACATATTGATCTTGATTCAAAACTATGCCCGATCTTGATTGTATTGAAACTTTTTATGGTCGAACTTTTTTATATGGAATTTAATAGCTATAGTTTTATTATTTGACATCTTTTTTTATTTGATACATACACTGTTGAGTTTTTTTAAGCATGTTGATCCAGTAAATAATATATCTTTTAAATCCTAGCACTAAATTATGGTTGTTATTGTGTATACTAGTAAGCAAGGGTCATATCCGTAAAGATTGTTCTCAATTTATAAGCTATTGATGCAAAAATCTAATCTAATATAAGCAAACAAATTAAAAGACTTCACAGCAAACACACACCAAACTTTTATGGAGGTTAAGCGTTTTAAGATGCAAATAAAATAAGAAAACCTAAAAATAAAACTAAGATTTAAAGAAATAGAATAACAAGTGAAGATATGAAAAAAAAAAGTATGATTAAGGAATTTGTTGCTACCTCTAAACATAAACTATCAATTGTTATTAGAACTATCTCTAATTATCTCTTGAAACTACCAACCATAATTGCAACGAACTTTGCTACCCATTTCTTAGTTTCTCATTAAATAGAACAAGCTCTATATTTAATCCATAACTATTAAACAACCTAGAACAAACTCTCTAGATTTAATCAAATAAAAGCTTTAAGATAAGAAACATATGTTGATCAAAGCAAATAAACATATAAGCTCAGATTATTTAACCTAGGTTATGTTCCACATTGCAATCAATAAAAACTTGGCCAAAATCATTGATTACAAACTGCTACTAATGAATAGCAAAATAAAACAATTATGGATCAAGATTCCTAATCTAGCAATACATACTTATCAAGGTCTATTTAGTTGCAGACCTAAACAAATCAAGATAAGAATCATGAATTGTTTTTATGGAAGAACATAAGCAACTTCAATAGATAATTATTGAATAATTTTAAGAATTAGTTACAAAGTCACATCTAGAGCTTTTAAATCACCTTTAACCAAAGAAAAAAACTTAGTTACACATGTTTAATGTGTTCAATAATAGATTCATAAGAAAATTCCAACAAAAATGAAAGAAAAAGAACCCTACGTAAAGTTGCAAAATCCTATTCAAAGTAGAAGATTTGGAGGTCACTTTCTAGGTAGATTTGGTTGATCGATTCTAATGCTTGTTAGGCAAGTAACTGATCATTACTTGGAGTGCAATAATCAAGCTTTTACCAAAGAATTTTGAACTTTTTGACTCTAATATCTTTTCTTCCATCTTATGATTATGATTTAGAAGCTCGTTAACATCCATATTAACATGTTTTTGCTTCATTATCTAACATAAATCTGAAATTGAAAAACAAGCATAAATAACTAAAATAAAGATAAAAAACAAAACAAAAACTAATAACAGAAAATATATAAAATGTGTAATTTATGAACTTATCACTTATCTTATTTTTTCCTCTTTAGGCATACTAAATCGATCATTGCATTGGTATTGCATCAATTAACTAACAAAAACTAGTAATCTTTCAGTTTTAAGTTGAATCTTTATTTTCATGCTTTTATAGTTGACATTTGTTCCTATCTTCAATGCTCTTTTATGTTTCGACTGTTTTTTAGGCTCATTCTTTATTGGGATTATGATTTTTTTTCCTTTACCTCATTTTACAATATAATTTAATCTTATTAAAAATTATTCCCAGCAGTTACTCTACTATTATCTTGTTATTGTTATGCTTGTGCTTTTGTCACTTTTACACACTTTCTTTTAAGTATATCTCATCAAGATTTCCCAAATTTCACAATGAATCTCCTAGTTACTTTTTGCTTATCTAGGTTTTATTTGCTAACCTTGCATGGCTTTTGTAAATGTTATTGGTTCTCAATTTCGCATCAAAGATATCACTTGATTTTGAATATGTTTGCTTGAATTAAATATGTTTTCATAACTAGATTATCGTTGTTGCTTGTTAAATAGCCAAAAAATGCATTTTGTTGATTTTGACATAAAGAACTTCTTACGGACCTATTTAAGAAACTTAAAATGGCCTCACCTTTTTTTGGTTGCAGAAATAACAGTTAATATTTTACAGCTTTTCTTACTATTAACTTTGGCACGAGTAGGCACCATCGATTGGTTGATTTAGTGTGGCTATTCATTAAATAAACTTTGCTCAAAACAAAAAGCCATAGCTTCTAGGATTACCGCATTGATGTTACAAAAGAATCTTGAGATTATTGATGTAAAATTCTCCAATCGTGAAACATTTAAATGGTCACTTAGTAAAGCTTCCTATGAGAGAGATGCCATTGTCTATAAGCTTTGCTCTTTCGGATTCAATTATAATTTTTTAAAAAAGCCTACAGGATGCTATTATTTAATGCTCTTTACTAGAAGAAAGAGTTACACCTCTAAAGCATACTTTTCATGGTGAATCAACTTTCTAACCATCTACCTTGATGGTTTTGGTTAGGCTTGCCCTTTTATGATTGTTATATGGTTATGTAATCATTTAGGATGTTAAAGGACAAAGTAAGGAAATATGATTGCCATTATTTATAGTATATTTTGTTCTTCATTTTTGTTTCATTTTGTTACCTTTGAATTAAGTATGATTTTGCTATAACAAATTTCTAAGATAAATTAGCTTTATGCTTAAATGAATTTTCCTTTAATTATTAAAACACGTTTGGCCCCTTAAGTTTTCTTAAAAATACATGGTTTTAAATACTCAACTAAATTTAAAATGTTTTAGAAACAATTTTTTAAGAAAATAAAGGGCATATATCAATATAAGATTTCCATTAGCTATGTCATTTTGAGGCAAAAACATATCAATGCATTTGTTTAATAAATCGATAGTTAGCATGTAATTCATCAATACATTACATATGCATCGATTTCCTTGCTTGCAATGGTTATAGTTTTTAAGGGTTTTAAAGGCAAGTACTGATACGCTAGGTATCAATACCTAAGCATTGGGAAGAAAGGAAAAGTGCATGTATAAAGCATCCAACTTCTCTTTTTCAACTCAATTAATGCCTTACATCCATAATTCATACCCGTGCTATAAATAGAGGTTTACAACACTTATAGCAATAAAAGACAAAAGATTCATTAAGAGATCCAAACACAAGCTATAATTCTTAATTTTTACATTTGTACTCATTTCTTGTACATGTTGTACTCATCTTTTTACTTGTGTCTCTTCCCTTATTGAGCTAAAACTTTTGCAAATAGTTTCCTATTGGAGGATTCACTTAGTTTGCAAACATCATTCTCATATCAAAAAGAGGTTGTGTGAATTCCTAAAAGGAATAGAGGTTCTATCTAAAATTTAAAAGGTAGAGATTATAAGGTTAGAACATAGCTGCAAATGTAGTCTCGTTAGTGGATTTAAAAATCAACTTAGCAAGGAAGTGCCAAAAAGAAAGGATGTAGGTTTTGAGTTGAAGGACCAAACCTTTTGTTAGCTATATTAGCTTTGAATTAATCATTAGTTTTGATATAACTAAAACTTAAGCTTAATTAGCTTGTGTTT
>JAQSVH010001161.1:3496-18714 GCA_029448705.1 Adansonia digitata
GCATTTGGAAAACTATAAAAGGGCATTGGGATGGTCAATTGCGACATAAAATGGCCTAGAAAGTTCAAGATAAAAAGGTAACATTTTAACCATTTTTGGGCAGACAAATTTGGTAAACAAAGGTCCTACAGTAGCTTAGCCTACCTAAAATAACATTAAAGATAGTCAAGCTGATGACTATAAATCGAGCGCTTCTTGGGAGGCAACCCAAGCTTATTAAACTTTTCTTTCCTTAATTTTAGAAATTCATTTATTTTTTATACTCATCTTTTATTTCCTTTTAGGTGTTTCAAAAAAAAGGAAAACTTGGCACTGTAGTGCCAGAATTTGGCACCGCAGCACCAAGCTGCATCATAGGTCAGTGTTGCAACACTGGAACAGTGCCCTGCAGCACCATAAAAAAAGAAAAAATTTGTTTGAATGTTGGCATTACAGTGCCAAGGTCTTAGGTTTACAGTGCTAGCAGCCCTTCCGTTTCTTCTTTTCATTTTTCTTAATATTTTTAATCACCTATTTTACTTAGTTGCTTGCATTGACATGATCAGTTTTAGATTTTTTATTTTTAATTTTCTATAAAATTAAAAAAATTAGGATTATTAGGTTTTTTTAGGATTATTTCTAATAAGTTTGGTTTTTTTTATAGATTCCCACCAACTTTGACAAGCATGATAATTCAAAAAGAACGACAAGAGCTTCGCTTGTGTTTTCTTCATTGAGAAAAGGGAGTTTCTTATTCTTGTTTTTTTCTTTATAAACATTGAGGACAATGTTTCTTTTAAGTTTGGGTGTAAGGCTATTATTTTGTTATGGTCGAATTAGCCTAGTTCGTTGATTCTTGCTTATTTATTTTTTTCTTTTTATCTTTGTTTTTGCATAAAGTTTTTTAAGTGTCTAGTATGATTAAGATGTTTGTGCTTAATATAATATCCTTATCTAATGATGAAAACTTAGTTATTGATTTATTTTGATTCTTGAGAAATATAAGTATGATTTAATTTTATGACTAGATTCTTTTATTTTTCTCATTATTAGGATGTGATTTTCCAAAATTCAGAGCACTTGATCTCTTACATTGATTTGTATTGCTTATTAAATATTGTTTATGTTGATGCAAATTGTAATTATATCTAAAATCCTAGAATTTGTTTGATCCTCTCTTGAGGCAAAATCCTAGACAACACTAAGTTAAAGAGATGATTTAAGCCATCTTTGGATTATTTGAGCCTTTCTATGCCTACCTTTATATATTTATCCTTAGTTACCCCATTTAAGCCTAATTGATATATCCTTTTTCTTTTGATTACAACATATATTTAGCCAAGCCTAATAAGAAAAACCATGATCGACCTTCATTACATAGGCATGAGTATGAAATTGTTTCAAAAAACATAATGAGCCATGTTTGAATTGTGTTGTATTGGTGAAGCATGAAAAAAAATGGAAAAAAGAAAAAAACACATAAAAGTGTCTAGGTGAACAAAATAGCATGAAAAAGAAAAATGTCATAAAAACGAAGAAAAAAAGGGTATGTGCTTCAATATGCTATAAAAGGCTAAATAAAAGATCTTGAACAATGAAAAATGACTAAGGGTGAATTAAGCCAAAATATATCCTTTATCTCACCTTATCGTAACCTTACATTACAAACTTAATAAAGTCCTACATGATCTTTAATGAAGTGTTGATCCACATTAGTGGAGAGAGATGAAAAACAAATATATGAGAATCTAGTATTAATTAGCGATTTGCATTGGCATAAATTTATTCTATTTGCATGTAATGATTTGTCAAAGGATCAGTTATACACACATTGAAAATCCATTTGAAGCATTGAGATTTATGATTGAAATGAAGCATGAATTTGAATTATGTTTATATCTACCTTGAATTGAGATAGTGAGATGACTTTTGAGGAAAATTAAGGTAATCATTGTTAAGTGCATTCATCTTAATTCATGCTCCATTGTATTTTGTTTCATTTAGTTGGTTTTGTTTCTTTCTTTTGTTTTGTTTTGCCCGAGGACTAGTAAAATATTAAGTGTGGAGGTGTGATAACTCTATAAAATAGAGTTATTTATTCTGATTATTCATATTAAATTAGCTAAGTCTTAGAGATTTTTATTTAAATTTTATTTATAGCAGTACTATTTTGTTTAAATTTTATTTATTTTTAGTAATTTTTAATTTAGCATTATTTACTTTCCTTATGTTTTATTTGCTTTGTTATTTAAATATTTTCCATATTTTTGTAGGTCATAATCTCAAAGGAATTTCAAAAAATACAACAACATAATCAACAAGTAAAGTGGACTCTACCAGGAAAAGTGATTAAGTTTGTCAATTTCCAAAAATAATATTTTCAAGCTACTTGGATACCAAGTTTGTACCTTCAAGGTTATGCTTATAAATAGGAATCTTGGGATTAGACTTAGAGACATCATAGAGACAATCCTAGATATTTTATAGTTGTTTTTTTCTAGTTCTTGAAAGAGGAGAGAAGCCACCATAATACTCAAGAAGCTAGAGACATTTTGGAGAAGCTTGAAGATCAAAGATCCAGCCAATTTTAGTTTTCTCTTTCTCTTACTCTTTTTATCTTTCTTGTATTATTTATGATGGTGAAACTCCTTGGTTTTATATTTTATATATTTATTATGAACTAGATTTATTTTTCTAGGGTTGCAATGGAACTCAATATGTAATTTGAATTATTTTCTTTTCTTTTCTTGATTTAATATTTGAGTTGTTTGTTCAATCTTGTTCTTAATGCTTCTAATTACTTGGTCACCAATTAGATTGATGTGTTAACCTTAATGAACTTGGAAAAAGGAAATTTTGTGTTTAGACCTAGATTGAATGACATATGTTTTATATTCATTTATTAAGATGAATTGATCTGCATGTTAGATAGGAATATACGAGCATGCCATATGTGACCAAATTAGAGCCTAAGCTTAATAAGTTTCTTTTAATTCAATTTGCATAGAAATATAGTAAATTGATTGAGAGAAATATTTTTATAAGACTATTAAAAGATACTTATAAATAAATTAGAACTCTAGGTTAATAACTCATTATCATTAGTTAAGTTAAGAGAATAGGGTTTTATTCAAATAAAGTGTTGAGAGAAATTGTAATCCTAAGCTTTTATTATTTATTATTTGCTTTATTGTTATTATTATTATTAGTAGTAGTAGTTTTAATATAAAATTTTAATCACTTGTTTGAATAAAATTAAGTTGTCTTAATTTTAGTACTTAACAAATTTAGTATCAATTCCTTGTGGGATCAACACTCTACTTTATCACTATAATACTTATTGCAATACGTGCACTTACGTCGTTATTTTTGACAACAATCCATCAAATGAGAAAAACGTGGATTCTCATAATAATCTTCGTTTTTTCTTATTAGGCATTATAATCACGTTTTTCTCTTTGGGTACACGATATTGGTGGTTTGCTTTGGTAATAGAAGCTTTTCTCTCCACCATTTTCCTTATAGTTAGAGTTCATCCATCAAACGAGACAAACTTGGATTCTCATAATAATCTTTATTTTTTTTTTGTGATTGGGCACTGCAATCATGTTCTTCTTATTGGGATACATGATATTGATGCTTTGGTTTGGCATAAAATGCTTTTCTTTCCACATTTTCCATAAAATCAAAGTTTATCCATCAAATGAGATAAACTTGATTTTCATAATAATCTCCATTTTTTTGAGATTTGATGCTACAATCATGCTCTCCTTATTGGGATACAAGATATTGGTGCTTTGGTTTGGCAGGAAAAGCTTTTTCTCCACTTTTTTCCTTATAATTAAAGTCAACTGTCAAATAAGACAAACTTGGATTCTTATAATAATCTTTATTCCTTTTATGGTTTGGCACAACAGTCATTTTCCCTTTATTGGGATGCATAATATTGATGCTTTTGTTTGGTAGGAAAAGTTTTCCTTTCCACCATTTTCCTTAGAATCAAAGTTCATCCATCAACTGAGAGAAACGATGATTCTCATAATAATCTACATTCTTTTTGTGATTGAGCACTACAATCAGATTCTACCCATTGGGATACATGATATTGGTGCTTCAATTTCGAAAGGAAAGCTTTTCTCTCTACCATTTTCCTTATAATCAAAGTTCATCCATCAAGTGTGACAAACTTTGATTCTCTTAATAATCATCATTATTTTGTGATTGGGCACTATAATCATGTTTTCCTTATGTGGATACTTGATATTTTGATGCTTTGATTTGGCAAGAAAACTATTCTTTCCACATTTTCCATAGAATCAAAGTTCGTCCATCAAATGAGACAAACATGGATTCATGTAGAAATCTCCATTTTTTTGAATCGGCATGATGATCATGTTCTCCTCATTAGGATACATGATATTGGTGCTTTGGCTTTCCAAGCAATACATTTCCCTCACCGTTTCCTTAAGAATCAAAGTTTGTCTGTCAACTGAGAAAAATGATGATTCTCATAATAATCTCCATTCTTTTTGTGATTGGGCACTACAATGATGTTCTACTCATTGGGATACATGATATTGCTGCTTTGATTTTGCAAGAAAAGCTTTTCTCTTTACCATTCTCCTTGCAATTAAAAATTCATCTGTCAAGTGAGACAAACATGGATTCTAGAAATAATCTTTATTCTTTTCAGATTGGGCACAACAATCATGTTCTCCTTATTGCGATAACAACAATCATGTTCTCCTTATTGCGACACATGATACTATTGCTTTGGTTTGGCAAGAACAACTTTTCTTTCGACATTGTCCATAGAATTAAAGTTCATTCCTCAATCAAAATAAACTTGGATTCTCGTAATAATCTTTATTTTTTTGTTATTGGGCACTACAATTGCGTTCTCCTATGGGTGCATGATATTGGTGCTTTGGTTTAGCATTAAAAGCTTTTCTCTCCATCATTTATCTCATAATTAATATTCATCCATCAAAAGAGACAAACTTGGATTCTTGCAATAATCTTCATTTTTTTGTGATTAGGCACCACAATAATGTTCTCTTTATTGGTGATGTTTTGCTTTGGCAATAAAAGCTTTTCTTTCAACATTTAATCAAAGATAGTTGTCAAGTGATTCAAACTTGGATTCTCACAATAATCTCTATTTTTTGTGATTTAGCCTACAATCATGTTCTTCTTATGGGGATACATAATATTGGTGTTTCGGTTTGGCAAGAAAAGTTTTCACTCCACCATTTTCCTTACAATCATAGTTCATCCATCAACTAATACAAACTTGAATTCTCATAATAATCTTTATTCTTTTTGAAAGTGGGCACTACATGATGTTCTCCTCATTGAGATACATGATATTGATGCTTTGGTTTGGCAAGAAAAGCTTTTCTTTCCACTATTTTCGCTAGAATCAAAGTTTGTCCATCAAATGAGACAAACTTGGATTCTCATAATAATCTTTATTTTTTTTGTAATTGGGCACTACAATCGCATTCTTTTCTTTGGGTACACGATATTGGTGGTTTGCTTTGGCAATAAATTCTTTTCTCTCCACTATTTTCCTTATAATCAAAGTTAATGCATCAAATGAGACAAACTTGGATTCTCGTAATAATCTTTATTTTTTTGCTATTGGGCACGACAATCATAATCTCCTCATTGGGATACAAGATGCTTTAGTTTGCCATGAAAAGCTTTTCTTTCTTCATTTTCCATAAAATCAAAGTTTGTCCGTTAAAAGAGACAAACTTAGATTCTCATAATAATCTTCATTTTTTTGAGATTCAGTGCTACAATCATGTTCTCTTCATTGGGATACATGATATTGGTGCTTTGGTTTGGAAGGAAAAGCTTTTTCTCCACCATTTTTCTTCCAATCGAAATTTGTTCGTCAAATGAGATAAACTTGGATTCTTATAATAATCTTCATTCTTTTTGTGGTTGCACACAAAAATCATGTTCTCCTTATTAAGATAGAAAATATTGGTGCTTTCATTTCATAGGAAATGCTTTCCTTTCCACCATTTTTCTCGGAATTAAAGTTCATCTGTCAATTGAGACAAACAACGATTCTTGTAATAATCTCTATTCATTTTGTGATTGGGCACTACAATCATATTCTATCGATTAGGATAAATGATATTGGTGCTTTGATTTCACAAGGAAAGCTTTTCTCTCCATCATTTTCCCTATAATCAAAGTGCACCATCAAGTGTGACAAACTTGGATTCTCGAATTAATCTTCATTATTTTGTGATTGGGCACTACAATCATGTTTTCTTCATTGGGATACTTGATATTGATGCTTTGGTTTAGTAAGAAAACTATTCTTTCCACTTTTTCCATAGAATCAAAGTTCATCCATCAAATGAGACAAACTTGGATTCTCGTAGCAATCCTTATTCTTCTTAAATCGGCATGACAATTATGTTCTTTTTATTAGGATACGTGATATTGGTGCTTTGGCTTTCCAAGAAATGCTTTTCCCTCACCATTTTCCTTAGAATCAAAGTTTATCCATCAACTGACAAAAATGACGATTCTTATAATAATCCCCATTCTTTTTGTGATTAGGCATTACAATGATGTTCTACTCACTGGGATACACAATATTACTACTTTGATTTTGCAAGAAAAGCTTTTCTCTCCAACATTCTCCTTGCAATCAAAATTCATCTGTCAAGTGAGACAAACTTGGATTCTAGAAATAATCTTCGCTCTTTTGCGATTGGGCATCACCATCATGTTCTCCTCATTGGGATACATGATATTGTTCCTTATAATCAAAGTTCATCCGTCAAACAAGACAAACCTAGATTCTCATAATATCTCCATTCTATTTGTGAGTGGGCACTAGATCAAGTTCTCATTGAGATACATGATACTAATGCTTTGGTTTGACAAAAAAAACTTTTCTTTTCACCATTTTTCCTAGAATCAAAGTTCATCTGTCAAGCAAGACAAACTTGAATTCTTATAGTAATCCCCATTGTTTTATGATTTGGCACTACAATCATGTTCTCTTCATTGGCATACACGATATTGGTGTTGTCATTTGGCAAGAAACGCTTTCTCTCCACCATTTTCCTTATAATTAAAGTTCATGTGTCAAACGAGACAAACCCAAATTCTTCTTATAAGCTTCATTCTTTTTGTGATTAGGCACTGTATCATATTCTCCTTATTGAGATGCATGATATTGATGCTTTGGTTTGGCAAGAAAAGCTTTTCTTTCCACCGTTTTCCTTAGAATCAAAGTTCATCCATCAAACGAGAGAAACTTGCATTCCTATAGTCATCTCCATCTTTTTGTTATTTGGCACTACAATCATGTTCTCCATTTTGGGTGTACGATATCAGAGCTTTGTTTTGTAAAAAATGCCCTCTCTCCACCATTTTTCTTATAATCAAAGTTCGTTCACCAAAAAAAAAAAACTTGGATTCTCATAATAATCTATATTCTTTTTGTGAGTGGACACCATATCAAGCTCTTCACCTTGAGATATATGATATTGATGCTTTGGTTTGGCAAAAAAAGAGCTTTTCTTTTCACCATTTTCCCTAGAATCAAAGTTCATCCATCAAATGAGGCAAACTTGGATTCTCATAATAATCTCCATTTTTTGTTATTAGGCACTACAATCACGTCCTCCTTTTTTAGTACATGATATTGGTGCTTTGGTTTGGCAATAAAGGCTTTTCTCTCCACCATTTTCCTTGTAATCAAAGTTCATCAGTCAAATGAGACAAACTAGGATTCATAATAATCTTTTTTTTTTTTTGCGATTGGGCATCACAATCATGTTTTCCTTATTGGGATACAAGATAAAAATGCTTTGGTTTGGCAAGAAAAGCTTTCCCTTACATAGTTTGCATAAAATTAAAGTTCGTCCATCAAATAAGACAAACTTAGATTCTTATAATAATCTCTATTTTTTGTGATTCAGCAGTACAATCATGTTCTCCTTATTGAGATACATGATATTGATGCTTTGGTTTAGCAAGAAAAGCTTTTCTTCCTACCATTTTCCCTAGAATCAAAGTTCATCCATTAAATGAGACAAACTTGGATTCTCATAATTATCTCCATTTTTTTGTTATTGGGCACTACAATCATGTTTTCGTCTTTAGGTACATGATACTAGAGCTTTGGTTTAGCAAGAAACCTTTTATCTCCACCATTTTTCTTATAATCAAAGTTTGTCCATCAAATGAGACAAACCTGGATTCTCATAATAATCTTCATTCCTTTTGTGATTGAGCACTAAATCATGTTTTCCTCATTGAGACACATGATATGGATGCTTTAGTTTGGCAAAAAAGCTTTTCTTTCCACTTTTTTGTTATTTGGCACTGCAATCATGTTCTCCTTTGTGGGTGCATGATATTAGAGCTTTATTTTGCAAGAAATGCTTTCTCTCAACCATTTTCTTTATAATCAAGGCTTGTCCATCAAACTAGACAAACCTGGATTCTTATAATAATCTCTATACTTTTTGTGAGTGGGCATACATCAAATTCTCCCCATTGAGATACATGATATTGATGCTTTGGTTTGGCAAAAAAAACCTTTTTTTCACCATTTTCCCTAAAATCAATGTTTGTCTATCAAAAAAGACAAACTAGGATTCTAATAATAGTCTCCATACTTTTGTTATTAGGCAATATAATCACATCCTTATTTTTAGGTAGATGATATTGGTGCTTTGGTTTAGTGATAAAAGCTTTTCTCTCCACCATTTTCCTCGTAATCAAAGTTTATCAGTCAAATGAGACAAACTGGGATTCTCATAATAATCTTCATTTTTTTTATTGGGCACTGCAATCATGTTCTCCTCATTGGCATACACGATATTGGTGCTTTGGTTTAGCCAGAAATGCTTTCTCTACACCATTCTTCTTACAATCAAAGTTCATCCGTCAAGCGAGACAAACTTGGATTCTCATAATAATCTTCATTCTTCTTGTGAGTGGGCACTAGATCATGTTACAAGATATTGATGCTTTGGTTTGGCAAGAACAACTTTTTTTCCCACCATTTTCCCTAGAATCAAAGTTCATTGTCAAACAAGACAAACTCAGATTCTTGTAATCATCTCTATTTTTTTGTTATTGGGCACTATAATCACATTCTCCTCTTTGGGTACATGATATTGGAGCTTTGGTTCAGCAAAAAATGCTTTATCTCCACCATTTTCCTTACAATTAAAGTTCGTCCATCAAACAAGATAACCTGGAATCTTATAACAATCTTCATTTTTTTTGTGATTAGGCATTACATCATGTTTTCCTCAATGAGATACATAATATGGATGTTTGGTTTGGCAAAAATTGCTTTTCTTCCCCTCATTTTCCTTAGAATTAAAAGTTCGTTCGCCAAATGAGATAAACTTTGATTCTACTAAAAATCTTCCTCTATAAAATGAGACAAACTTTGATTCTCATAATAATTTTCATTTTTTTGTGATTGGGCACTACATCGTGTTCTCACTGGGATGCACAATATTGATGCTTTCATTCGACAGACAAAGCTTTCGTTTCCATCATTTTCCTTACAAAGTTCATCTAATAAATGAGACGAACTTGTATTCTCATAATAATCTTCATTCCTTTTGTGATTGGGCAGTACATCATATTTTCCTCATTGAGATACATGATATTGATGCTTTGGTTTGGCAATAAATGCTTTTCTTTACACCATTTTCCCTAGAATCAAAGTTTATCCATCAAATGAGACAAACGACTATTCTCATAATAGTATCCATTCTTTTAGTGATTGGGCACTATAATCAAGTTCTACTCATTGGGATACACGATATTGCTGCTTTGATTTTGCAAGAAATGCTTTTCTCTCCATCATTCTCCTTTTAATCAAAATTCTTCGCCAAGTGAGACAAACTTGAATTCTGGTAATAATCTTCATTCTTTTAGTGATTGGGCACTACATCACGTTCTCCTCATTGAGATACATGATATTGATGCTTTGTTTTGGTTTGGGAAGAAAAGCTTTTTTTTCCTCCATTTTCCCTAAAATCAAAGTTCGTTGGGAAGAAAAGCTTTTTTTTCCACCATTTTCCCTAAAATCAAAGTTCGTCTGTCAAACAAGACAAACTAGGGTTCTCATAATAATCTCCATTTTTTTGTTGTTGGGCACTAAAACCATGTTCTCCTCCTTGGATACACGATTTTGATGCTTTGGTTTAGCAATAAAAGCTTTTCTCTCCACTATTTTTCTTATAATCAAAGTTCTTCCATCAAATAAGACAAACTCGAATTCTTATACTAGTTTCATTTTTTTTGTGATTAGGCACACAATCATGTTCTCCTTATTAGGATGTATGATACTAATGCCTTGGCTTGGCAAAAGCTTTTATTTCCATATTTTCCATGAAATCAAAGTTTGTCTGTTAAACGAGATAAACTTGGATTCTCATAACAATCTTTATTTTTTTTCTGATTCAACACTATAATCATGTTCTCCTCACTAGGATACACAATATTGGTGCTTTGGTTTAAGAAAAGCTTTCTCTCTACCATTTTCCTTACAATCAAAGTTCATCCATTAAATAAAGGAAACACGGATTGTCATAATAATCTTTATTCTTTTTGTGGTTAGGCATATAATCATGTTTTCCTTATTGCGATACACAATATTGATGCTTTTGTTTGGCAGGAAAAGCTTTCCTTTCTATCATTTTTCTTAAAATCAAAGTTCAATTGTCAAATAAGATAAACATTGATTGTCATAATAGCCTTCATTCTTTTTGCGATTGGGCACTACATCATGTTGTCCTCATTGAGATGCAAGATATTGATGCTTGGGTTTAGCAAGAAAAGCTTTTTTTCCACCATTTTCCCTAAAATCAAAGTTCATCTATCAAACAAGACAAACTTGGATTCTAATAACAATCTCCATTGTTTTGTGATTCAGAACTACTATCATATTCTCCTCATTAGCATGCCCGATATTGGTGCTTTGGTTTGGCATAAAATGCTTTCTCTTCACCACTTTCCTTATAATCAAAGTTCATCCACCAAACGAGGAAAACCTGGATTCTCATAATAATCTTCATTCTTTTTGTGATGGCACTATATCATGTACTCCTCATTAAGATACATGATATTGATGCTTTAGTTTGGTTTGGCAAGAAAAGCTTTTTTTTCCACCATGTTCCCTCGAATCAGAGTTCATCCATCAAACATGAGAAACTTCGATTGTCGTAATAATCTTCATTTGTTTGTTATTGGGCATTACAATCATGTTTTCCTCATAAGGAGGATATTTGTGCTTTGGTTTGGCAAGAAAAGCTTTCTTTCTACCATTTTTCTTATAGTCAAAGTTCATTTGTCAAATAAGACAAACTTGGATTATCATAATAATCTACATTCTTTTTATGGTTGGGCACTAGAATCATGTTCTCCTTATTGGGCTATACAACATTGACACTTTTGTTTGGCAAGAAAAGCTATCTTTTCCACCATTTTCTTCACAATCAAAGTTCATCTAGCAATTGAAATAATCGATGATTCTTGCAAATAATCTCCATTCTTTTTGTGATCGAGAACTATAATCATTTTCTACTCATTAGGATACAAGATGCTGATGCTTTGGTTTAGCGGGAAAAGCTTTTCTTTCCACATTTTTCATAGAATCAAAGTTCATCCATCAAATAAGACAAACATGAATTCTCATAATAATCTCCATTTTTTTGTGAATCAGCATGACAACCATGTTCTTCTTATTAGGATACATGATATTAGTGCTTTTGCTTTCTTACGAAAGCTTTTCCCTTCACCATTTTCCTTATAATCAAAGTTCATATGTCAAATGAGACGAACATGGATTCTCATAATAATTTTCATTAGTTTTGTAATTTCACACCCCAATCATGTTCTCCACAGTGGGATACATGATACTAATGCTTTGGTTTGGCAACAAAAGCTTTTCTTTCCACATTTTCCATAGAATCAAAGTTCATCCATCAAACAAGAAAAACTTGGATTCTCGTAATAATCTCCATTGTTCTGTGATTGGGCACTACAATCATGTTCTCTTTATTGGCATGCACGATATTAGTGCTTTAATTTGGCAAGAAATGCTTTCTCTTCACCATTTTCCTTATAATGAAAGTTTATCTATCAAACGAGGAAAATCTGAATTCTCATAATAATCTTTATTCTTTTTGTGATTGGATACTACATCATGTTTTCCTTATTGAGAGGCATGATATTGATGCTTTGGTCTTTTAGCAAGGAAAGCTTTTGTTTCTACCTTTTTCCCTAAAATCAAAGTTTGTCCGTGATATAAGAAAAACTTGGATTCTCGTAATCATCTTCATTTTTTTGTTATTGGGTACTACAATCACGTTTTCATCTTTGGGTACATGATATTGGAGCCTTGGTTTGGCAATAAATGCTTTCTCTCCACCATTTTACTTACAATCAAAGTTCATCCATCAAATAAGACAAACATGGATTCTCATAATAATCTTTATTCCTTTTGTGATTGGGTGCTACATCATGTTCTCCTCATTAAGATTTATGATATTGATGCCTTGGTTTGGCAAGAAAAGCTTTTCTTCCATCATTTTCCCTCGAATCAAAGTTCATCCATCAAACGAGACAAACTTGGATTCTTAAAATAATCTCCATTTTCTTGTGATTCAGTACTGCAATCATGTTCTCCTTACTAGGATGCACGATATTGGTGTTTTGGTTGGGTAAGAAAGGCTCTCTCCACTATTTTCCTTACAATTAATGTTCGTCCGTCAAATGAGGCAAACTTGGAATCTCATAATAATCTTCAAACTTTTTTGTGGTTGGAAACTACAACAATGTTTTTCTTATTGCGATACACAATTTTCATGCTTTTGTTTGGTAGGAAAGGCTTTCATTTTCACCATTTTCCTTAAAATCAAAGTCCACCGATCAAATGAGACAAAATTGGATTCTCATAATAATGTTCATTCCTTTTGTGATTAGGCACTGCATCATGCTCTCCTCATTGAGATGCATGACATTGATACTTTGGTTTCGTAAGAAAAGTTTTTCTTTCCACGATTTTCCCTAAAATTAAAGTTCGTTTGTCAAATGAGACAAACTTCAATTCTTGTAATCATTTCCATTTTTTGTTATTGGGCACTACAATCATGTTCTCCTCTATGGGTACACGATATTGGTGCTTTGGTTTGGTAATACAAGCTTTTCTTTCCACCATTTTCCTTATAATCAAAGTTCATCCATCAAACAAGACAAATTTGGATTCTCATGATAATTTTCATTTTTTTATGATGGGCATCAAATAATGTTCTCATCATTAGGATAAATGATATTGATGCTTTGGTTTGGCAAGAAAAGCTTTTCTTCCCATATTTTCCATAGAATCAAAGTTCATCCGTCAAACAAGACAAACTTGATTCTCATAATAATCTTTATCGTTTTGTGATTTGAAACTACAATCATGTTCTCCTCATTGGCATACACGATATTAGTGCTTTGGTTTGGCATGAAACGCTTGCTCGTTAGCATTTTCCTTACAATCAAAGTTCATCCATCAAATGAGGCAAACCTGGATTCCCGTAATAATCTTCATTCTTTTTGCAATTAGGCACTACATCATGTTCTCTTTATTAAGATACATGAAACTAATGCTTTGATTTGGTTTGGCATGAAAAGCTTTTCTTTCCACCATTTTCCCCCTGACTCAAAGTTCATTCATCAAATGCAACAAACTTGGATTCTCATAATAGTCACCATTTTGCTGTTATTGGGCACTACGATCACATTCTCCTTTTACATGATATTGGCATTTAGGTTCAAAAATAAAAGACTTTCTCTCCACCATTTTCCTTATAATCAAAGTTTATCCGTCAAATAAGACAAACTTGGATTCTAGTCATAGCCTTCTTTTTTTTTTTTGTGATTAGGCACAACAATCATGTTCTCCTTATTGGGATACATGATATTGATGCTTTGGTTTGGCAAGAAAAGCTTTCTTTTCCATGTTTCCATAAAATCAAAGTTCATTTGTTGAACGAGACAAACTTGGATTCTCGTAATGATCTCTATTTTTTTATGATTCAGCCCTACAATCACGTTTCGCTCATTAGGATACACGATATTGGTGTTTTGGTTTAGCAAGAAAAACTTTCTCACCATCATTTTCCTTACAATCAAAGTTCTTTTATCGAATGAGACAAGCTTGGGTTCTCATAATAATCTTTATTATCCTTGTGGTTGGGCACTATAATCATGTTATACTTTTTAGGATACATAATATTGACACTTTTGTTTGGCAAGAAAAGCTTTTCTTTTCACCATTTTTGTTGCAATCAAAGTTCATTTATTAATTAAGACAATCGACGATTCTCGTAATAAACTCCATTCTTTTTGTGATCCAAAACTACAATCATGTTCTACTCATTGAGATACATGATACCGATGATTTGTTTTGGTAGGAAAGGCTTTCATTTCCACCATTTTCCTTAAAATCAAAGTTCGTTCATCAAATGAGACAAACTTGGATTCTTATAATAATCTACATTATTTTGCAATTCGAAACTCCAATCATGTTTTCCTCATTGGCATACTTGATATTGGTGCTTTGGTTTGGCATAAAATGCTTTCTCTTCACCATTTTCCTTACAATCAACATTCGCCCATCAAACAAGGCAAACCTAGATTCTTATAACAATCTTCATTCTTTTTGTGAATGGGCACTACATCATGTTCTCCTCATTAAGATACATGATACTGATGCTTTGGTTTGGTTTGGTAAGAAAAGCTTTTTTTACCACCATTTTCCCTCGAATCAAAGTTCGCTCGTCAAACGAGATAAACTTGGATTCTTATAATAATCTCATTTTTTATTGGGCATTACAATCACATTTGCCTCAATAGGATACAAGATATTGGTGCTTTGATTTAGCAAGGAAAGCTTTCTCTACAACATTTTTCTTAAAATCAAAGTTCATCTGTCAAATAAGAAAAACTTGGATTCTCATAATAATCTTCTTTCTTTTTGTGGTTGGGCACTAGAACCATGTTCTCGTTATTAGGATACACAATATTGACACTTTTGTTTGGCAGGAAAAGCTTTCTTTTCCACTATTTTCCTTGCAATCAAAGTTCATCTATCAATTGAGACAATCGATGATTCTCATAAGAATCTCCATTTTTTTGTGAATGAGAACTATAATCATGTTTTACTCATTGGGATACATGATATT
>JAQSVH010001161.1:23693-37357 GCA_029448705.1 Adansonia digitata
GCTTTCATTTGGCAGGAAAAGCTTTCATTTCCACCATTTTCCTTAAAGTCAAAGTTCACCTGTCAAATGAGACAAACTTGGATTCTTATAAATAATCTTCATTCCTTTTGTGATTACGCACTACATCATGCTCTCCCCATTAAGATACATGATATTGATGCTTAGTTTAGCAAGAAAAGCTTGTTGTTCCACCATTTTCCTTAAAATTAAAGTTTATTCATCAAATGAGACAAACTTGGATTCTTATAATACTCTTCATTTTTAGTTATTAGGCACTACAATCATGTTCTCCTCTTTAGATACATGAATTTGGTGCTTTCATTTGGCAATAAAAGATTTTTTTTCTACAATTTTCCTTTTAATCAAAGTTCTTTCATCAAATAAGATAAACTTGGAATCTTATAATGGTCTTCATTTTTTTTGTCATTAGGCACCACAATCACGTTCGCATTGGGATACATGATACTGATGCTTTAGCTTGGCAAAAAAAACATTTCTTTCCACATTTTCCATAAAATCAAAGTTCATCCATCAAACAAGACAAACTTCAATTCTCATAATAATGTACATTTTTTTGTGATTCGGCATTGCAATCATGTTTTCGTCAGTGGGATACATGATATTGGTGCTTTGTTTTAGGAAGAAAAGCTTTCTCTCCACCATTTTCCTTACAATCAAAGTTCATACATCAAATGAGACAAACATGAATTCTCATAATAATCTTCATTCTTTTTCTGGTTGGGCACTACAATCATGTTTTCCTTAATGCAATACACAACATTGATGCTTTCGTTTGGCAAGAAAAGCTTTCATTTCCACCATTTTCCTTAAAGTCAAAGTTCGTTAAATGAGACAAACTTGAATTCTTATAATAATCTTTATTCTTTTTGTGATTGGGCACTACATCCTTTTCTTCTCATTGAGATACTTGATATTGATGCTTTGGCTTGGTTTGGCAAGAAAAGCTTTTCTTTCCACCATTTTCCATAGAATCAAAGTTCATCCTTCAAATGAGACAAACTTTGATTCTCATAATAATCTTCATTTTTTTTATTAGGCACTATAATCATGTTCTCCTCTTTGGGTGCAGGATTTAATGCTTTGGTTTGGCAATAAAAGATTTTCTCTCCACCATTTTCCTAATATTTAAAGTTCATCGTCAAATGAGACAAACTTGGATTCTCATAATAGTCTTTACTTTTTTGCCATTAGGCACCATAATCTCGTTCTCCTCATTAGGAAACATGACGCTGATGCTTTGGCTAGGCAAGAAAGGCTTTTCTTTTCATATTTTTCATAAAATCAAAGTTCGTCTGTCAAATAAAACAAACTTGGATTCTCATAATAATCTACATTTTTTTGTGATTCGCACTGCAATCATGTTCTTCTCATTGTGATACATGATATCAGTGCTTTGGTTTGGGAAGAAAAGTTTTCTCTCCACCATTTTCCTTGCTATCAAAGTTCACCCGTCAAATGAGACAAACATGGATTCTCACAATAATATTCATTCTTTTTGTGGTTGGGCATTACAATCATGTTTTCCTTAATGCGATACACAATATCGATGCTTTCGTTTGGTAGGAAAAGCTTTCCTTTCCACCATTTTCCTTAAAATCAAAGTCCATTTGTCAAATGAGACAAACCTAGATTCTCATAATAATCTTTATTCTTTTTGTGATTGGGCACTACATCATGTTCTCCTCATTTAAATACATGATATTGATGCTTTGGTTTGGCAAGAAAAGCTTCTCTTTCTACTATTTTCCCTAGAATTAAAGTTCATCTGTCAAATGAAACAAACTTAGATTCTCATAATCATCTTCATTTTTTTGTTATTGGGCACCATAATCACGTTCTCCGCTATGGGTACATGATATTGGTGCTCCAGTTTTACAATAAAAGCTTTTCTCTCCACCATTTTTCATTCGTCAAATGAGAGAAATTTGGATTCTCATAACAAGTTTTATTTTTTTATGATTGGACACCATAATGATGTTCTCATCATCAGAATGCATGATGCTGATGCTTTCACTTGGCAAGAAAAGCTTTTCTTTCCACATTTTCCATGGAATCAAAGTTTGTCCGTTAAACAATACAAACTTGGATTCTCATAATAATCTCCATTGTTTGATGATTTGGCACTACAATCATGTTCTCCCCATTGGCATACATGATATAGGCAGTTTCGTTTGGCAAGAAAAGCTTTCCCTTTTGCCATTTTCCTTGGAATCAAAGTTCATCCGTCAAGTGAGACAAACTTTGATTCTTATAATAATCTTCATTCTTTTTGTGATTGGGCACTATATCAAGTTTTCCTCAAAGAGGTATATGATATTGATGCTTTGGTTTAGTTTGGCAAGAAACACTATTATTTCTTCCATTTTCCCTAAAATCTAAGTTCATCCATTAAATGAAACAAATTGGGATTCTCGTAATCATCTTTATTTTTTTATTATTGGGCACTATAATCATGTTTTCCTCTTTGGGTACACGATATTAGAGCTTTAGGTTGGCAAGAAATGCTCTCTCCACCATTTTCCTTGTAATCAAAGTTTGTCCATCAAAAGAGACAAACAAGGATTCTCATAATAATCTTCATTCCTTTTGTGATTAGGCACTACATGTTCTCCTCATTGAGATACATGATATTGATGCTTTGGTTTGGTAAGAAAAGCTTTTCCTTCCACCATTTTCCCTAGAATCAAAGTTCGTCTATTAAACGAGATAAACTTGGACTCTTACAATAATCTTAATTTTTTTTATTATGGACTACAATCACGTTCTCCTCTATGGGTACGTGATATTGGTTATTTGGTTTGCTAATTAAAGCTTTTCTCTCTGTCATTCTCCTTATAGTCAAAGTTTATCTGTCAAATGAGACCAATTTGGATTCTCATAATAATTTTTATTTTTTTGTGATTAGGCACTGTAATGATGTTCTTATCATCGGGATACATGATACCGATGCTTTGGTTTGGTAAGAAAAGCTTTTATTTCCATATTTTCCATAGAATCAAAGTTTGTCCCTAAAACAAGACAAACTTGGATTCTTATAACAATCTCTGTTGTTTTATGATTTGGCACTATAATCATGTTCTCTTCATTGGCATATTTGATTTTGGTACTTTGGTTTGGCAAGTAAAGCTTTCTTCTCCACCATTTTCCTTTGATTCAAAGTTAATCCGTCAAATGAGATAAACTTGGATTCTCATAATAATCTCCATTCTTTTTGTGGTTGGGCACCACTATTATGTTTTTCTTATTGCAATACACAATATTGATGCTTTCGTTTGGCTAGAAAAGCTTTCTTTTCCATTATTTTCCTTAAAATCAAAGTTCATTCGTCAAATAAGACAGACTTGGATTCTCATAGTAATCTTCGCTCTTTTTGTGTTTGAGCACTACATCATACTCTCCTCCTTGAGGTACATGATATTGATGCTTTGTTTGGCAAGAAAAGCTTTTCTTTCCACCACTTTTCCCAAAATCAAAGGTCATTCATCAAACAAGACAAACTTCACTTCTTTGTAATCATCTCCATTTTTTGTTATTGGGCTCTGCAATCATGTTCTCCTCTATGGGTACAAGATATTGGTGCTTTGGTTTGGCAATAAAAGCTTTTCTCTCCACCATTTTCCTTATAATCAATGTTCATCCATCAAATAAGAGAAATTTGGATTCTTATAATAATTTTCTTTTCTTTTGTGATTGGGCACCGTAATGATGCTCTCATCATCAAGAGAAATGATATTGGTGCATTGGTTTGGCATAAAAAGCTTTTCTTTCCACATTTTCCATTTAATCAAAGTATGTCTGTCAAACAAGACAAACATGGATTTTTACAATAATCTCCATTATTTTGCAATTGGGAACTACAATCATTTTCTCCTCATTGCCATAAATGATATTGGTGCTTTGGCTTGGTAGGAAACGCTTTCTCTTCACCATTTTTCTTATAATCAAAGTTCGTCCATCAAACAAGGTAAACCTGGATTCTCATAATAATATTCATTCTTTTAGTGATTGGGCACTACAACATATTGAGGCTTTGGTTTTTCCACCATTTTCCCTTGAATCAAAGTTCATCTTTTAAATGAGACAAACTTGGATTCTCATAATAATCTCTATTTTTTTTATTGCGCACAACAATCATGTTCTCCTTTTTAGGTGCACGATTTTGGTGCTTTAGTTTGGCAATAAAAGATTTTCTCTCCACCATTTTCCTTATAATCAAAATTTATGCATCAAATAAGATAAACTTGGATTCTCATAATGTCTTCATTTTTTTTGTCATTAGGCACCGTAATCTTGTTCTCCTTATTGGGATACATGACACCAATGCTTTGGCTTGGCAGGAAAAGCTTTTCTTTCCATATTTTCCATAAAATCAAAGTTTATCCGTCAAATAAGACAAACTTGGATTCCTATAATAATCTCTATTTTTTTATGATTCAAAACTGCAATCATGTTCCCCTCACTGGGATACACGATATTGGTGCTTTGGTTTAGAAAGAAAAGCTTTCTCTGCACTATTTCCCTTGCAATCAAAGTTGATCTATCAAATAGGACAAACATGGATTCTCATAATAATCTTCATTCTTTTTATGGTTGAGCATTACAATCAGGTTTTCCTTAATGCAATACACAATATTGATGCTTTCGTTTGGCGGGAAAAGCTTTTCTTTCCACCATTGCCTTAAAATCAAAGTTCATCCATCAAATAAGATAAACTTGGATTCTCATAATAATCTTCATTTTTTCTGTGACTGGGCACCACATCGTGTTCTCTCATTGAAATACATGATATTGATACTTTGGTTTGGCATGAAAAGCTTTTCCTTCCACTATTTCCCCTTGCATCAAAGATCGTCCATCAAATAAAACAAACTTGGATTCTTATAATCATCTCTATTTTCTTGTTATTGGGCACCACAATCACGTTCTCCACTATGGGTACATGATATTGGTGCTTTGGTTTGGCAATAAAAGCTTTTCTCTCCACTATTTTCCTTATAATCAAAGTTCATACTTCAAATGGGACAAATTTGGATTCTCATAATAATCCTATTATTTTATGACTCGGCACTACAATCATGTTCTCCTCATTGGCATACATGATATTGGTGCTTTCATTTGGTAGGAAAAGCTTTCCCTTCCACTATTTTCCTTAGAATCAAAGTTCATCCGTCAAATGAGATAAACTTGATTCTCATAATAATCTTTATTCTTTCTGTGATTAGGCACTACTTTATGTTCTTCTCATTGAGATGCATGATATTGATGCTTTGGTTCGATTTGGCAAGAAAAGCTATTTTTCTTCCATTTTCCCTAAAATCAAAGTTTGTCTATCAAAGTTGACAACCTGGGATTCTCGTAATCATCTCTATTTTTTTATTATTGGGCACTACAATCACGTTCTCCTCTTTAGGTACACAATATTGGAGCCTTGGTTTAGTAAAAACTCTTTCTTTCCACCATTTTCCTTGCAATCAATGTTCATCCGTCAAACGAGACAAACATTGATTCTCATAACAATCTTCATATCTTTTGTGATTGGGCACAACATTATGTTCTCTTTTCTAAGATGCTTTGGTTTGGTAAGGAAAGCTTTTCTTTCCACCATTTTCCCTACAATCAAAGTTTATTCATCAAATGAAACAAACTTAGATTCTCATAATAATCTCATTTTTTTGTTATTAGGCACTACAATCACCTTTTCCTTTTTGGGCACATGATACTGGTGCTTTGGTTTGGCAATAAAAGCTTTTCCCTCTACCATTTTCCTTATAATCAAAGTTCATCTATCAAATGAGACAAACATAGATTCTAGTAGTAATCTTCATTCTTTTTTTTTTGTGATAGGCACCGCAATTATATTCTTCTCATTGGGATTCATAATACTGATGCTTTGGTTTCTTAAGAAAAGCTTTCCTTTCCACATTTTCCATAAAATCAAAGTTCATTCGTCAAATGAGACTAATCTGGATTCTCGTAATAATCTCCATTTTTTTTATGATTTAGCATTGTAATCATATTCTTCTCGTTGGGATACATGATATTGGCACTTTCGTTTGGCAAGAAAAGCTTTCTCGCTACCATTTTCCTTATAATCAAAGTTCGTCCGTCAAATGAGACAAACTTGGATTCTCATAATAATTTTCATTCTTTTTGTCATTGGGCACTACAATCATGTTTTCCTTATTACGATATGCAATATTGATGCCTTGGTTTGGTTTGGCAAGAAATGCTTTTCTTTCCACCATCTTCCCTAGAATCAAAGTTCATCTATCAAATGAGACAAACTTGGATTCTCATAATAATCTTTATTTTTTTTGTTATTGGGCACTGCAATCACGTACTCCTCTTTGGGCACATGATTTTGGTGTTTTCGCTTGGCAATAAAAGCTTTTCTCTCCACCATTTTCTTTACAATCAAAGTTCATACGTCAAATGGGACAAATTTGGATTCTTATAATAATCCCATTATTTTACACTCGGTACTACAATCATGTTCTCCTTATTGGCATACATGATATTGGTGCTTTCATTTGGCAAGAAAAGCTTTCCCTTCCACCATTTTTCGTAGAATCAAAGTTTGTCCGTCAAATGAGACAAACTTGGATTCTCATAATAATCTTCATTCTTTCTGTGATTAGGCACTACGTTATGTTCTTCTCATTGAGATGCATGATATTGATGCTTTGGTTTGGCTTGGAAAGAAAAGCTATTTTTCTTCCATTTTCCCTAAAATCAAAGTTCGTATGTCAAAGTTGACAACCTGGGATTCTCGTAATCATCTTTATTTTTTTTATTATTGGGCACTATAATCACGTTCTCCTTTTTGGGTACACGATATTGGCGCCTTAGTTTGGTACAAACTCTTTCTTTCCACCATTTTCCTTGCAATCAATGTTCATCCTTCAAACAAGACCAACATTGATTCTCATAACAATCTTCATACCTTTCATGATTGGGCACAACATCATGTTCTCTTTTTTGAGATGCTTTGGTTTAGTAAGGAAAGCTTTTCTTTCCACCATTTTCCCTACAATCAAAGTTCATTCATCAAATGAAACAAACTTAGATTCTCATAATAATCTCATTTTTTTTTGTTATTCAGCACTACAATCACCTTTTCCTTTTTGGGTACATGATACTGGTGCTTTGGTTTGGCAATAAAAGTTTTTCCCTCTACCATTTTTCTTATAATCAAAGTTCATCTGTCAAATAAGACAAACATAGATTTTAATAGTAATCTTCTTTTTTTTTTTGTGATTAGGCACTGCAATTTTATTATTCTCATTGGGATTCATAATACTGATGCTTTGGTTTCGCAAGAAAAGCTTTCCTTTCCACATTTTCCATAAAATCAAAGTTTATTCGTCAAATGAGACTAATTTGGATTCTTGTAATAATCTCCATTTTTTTATGATTCAGCACTGTAATCATATTCTTCTCGTTAGGATACATGATATTGGTGCTTGCGTTTGGCAAGAAAAGCTTTCTCGCTGCTATTTTCCTTATAATCAAAGTTCGTCTGTCAAAGGAGACAAACTTGGATTCTCACAATAATCTTCATTCTTTTGGTCGTTGGGCACTACAATCATGTTTTCCTTATTGCGATATGCAATATTGATGCTTTGGTTTGGTTTGGCAAGAAGTGCTTTTCTTTTCACCGTCTTCCCTAGAATCAAAGTTCATCTGTCAAATGAGACAAACTTGGATTCTCATAATAATCTTTATTTTTTTTGTTATTGGGCACTACAATCACGTACTCCTTTTTGGGCACATGATTTTGGTGTTTTCGTTTAGCAATAAAAGCTTTTCTCTCCACCATTTTTCATATAATCAAAGTTCATACATCAAATAAGACAAACTTGGATTCTCATAGTAGTCTACACATTTTTGTGATTGGGCACCATAATCAGGTTTTCCTTATTGGGAAGCGTGATACTAATGCTTTGGCTTGGTAAGGAAAAGCTTTTCCTCCCATAATTTCCATAAAATCAAAGTTTGTCCATGAAATGAGACAAACTTAGATTCATATAATACTCTCCATTTTTTTGATTTGGCACTACAATTATGTTCTCCTTGTTGGGATACATGATATTAGTGCTTTGGTTCAGTAAAAAATGCTTTCTCTCCACTATTTTCCTTACAATCAAAGTTCGTTCGTCAAATGAGGCAAACTTGGATACTCATAATAATCTCTATTCTTTTTGTGATTGGGCATGACATCATGCTCTCTATTCTTTTTGTGATTGGGCATGACATCATGCTCTCCTCATTGAGATAAATGATATTGATGCTTTCGTTTGGCAAGAAAAGCTTTTCTTTCCACATTTTCCATAGAATCAAAGCTCGTTCATCAAACAAGACAAACATGGATTCTTATAATAAACACAATATTGGTGCTTTGCTTTGGTAGGAAACGCTTTCTCTTCACCATTTTCCATACAATCAAAGGTTGTCCATCAAACGAGGTAAACCTGGATTCTCATAATATTCTTCATTCATTTTGTGATTGGGCACTACATCATGTTCTCTGCATTGAGATACATGATATTCATGCTTTGGTTTGGTTTGGCAAGAAAAGCTTTTCTTTCCACCGTTGTCCCTCGAATCAAAGTCCGTTCGTCCTTTAAATGAGACAAACTTTGATTCTCAAAATAATCTCTTTTTTTTTTGCTAATTAGGCACTACAATTATGTTCTCCTCTTCGGGTGCATGATTTGGTCCTTTGGTTTGGCAATAAAAGATTTTTTCTCCACCATTTTCCTTATAATCAATGTTCATTCGTCGAATGAGACAAACTTGGATTCTTATAATAGTCTTCATTTTTTTGCCTTTAGGCACCATAATTATGTTTTCCTTGTTGGGATACATGACACTGATGCTTGGCTTGGTAAGAAAAGGTTTTCTTTCCATATTTTCTATAAAATCAAAGTTCATCCATCAAACAAGACAAACATGGATTCTCATAGTAATCTCTATTTTTTTGTGATTTGACACTGCAATCATGTTCTCCTCACTAGGACCCACGATATTGGTGCTTTGGTTTAGGAAGAAAAGCTTTCTCTCCACCATCTTCCCTAGAATTAAATTTCGTCCGTCAAATAAGACAAACTTGGATTCTCATAATAATCATTATTTTTTTTATGGTTGGGCACTACAATCATGTTTTCTTTATAGCGATACACAATATTGATGTTTTCATTTGGCAGGAAAAGCTTTCCTTTCCATCATTTTCCTTAAAATCAAAGTTCATCCGTAAAATGAGATAAACTTGGATTTTCATAATAATCTTTATTCTTTTTATAATTGGCCACTACATCATGTTCTCTTTATTAAGATACATGATATTGATGCTTTGGTTTGGCAAGAAAAACCTTTCTTTCCACCATTGTCCCTAGAATTAAAGCTCGTCCATCAAATGAGACAAACTTAGATTTTCATAATCATCTCCATTTTTTTTGTTATTAGGCACCTTAATCACATTCTCCTTTATGGGTACATGATATTGGTGCTTTGGTTTGGCAATAAAAGCATTTTTCTCCATTATTTTTCATATAATCAAAGTTTATTCCTCAAATGAGATAAATTTGGATTCCTATAATAATCTACATTGTTTCATGATTTGGTACCACAATCATGTTCTCCTCATTGGCTTGCATGATATTGGTGCTTTTGTTTGGCAAGAAAAGCTTTCCCTTCCACCATTTTTGTTATAATCAAAGTTCATCAGTCAAACGAGGGAAACTTGGATTCTCAGAATAATCTTCATTCTTTTTGTGATTGTGCACTACATCATGTTCTCCTCATTGAGATTCATGATATTGACGCTTTGGTTTGATTTGGCAAGAAAAGCTTTTCTTTCCACCATTTTCCCTAGAATCAAAGTTCATCCATCAAGCAAGACAAACTTGGATTCTCATAATAATCTTTATTTTTTTGTTATTGGGCACTACAATCATGTTCTCCTCTTTGGGTACACAATTTTGGTGCTTTGGTTTGGCGATAAAAGCTTTTTTCTCTCCACTATTTTCCTTATCATCAAAGTTCATCCGTCAAATAAGGCAAACTTGGATTCTCATAATAGTCTTCATTTTTTTTGCGGTTAGGCACTATAATCATGTTCTCCTCATTGGGATACATGATATTAATGCCTTGGCTTGGCAAGAAAAGCTTTTTTTTTTCCATAATTTCCATAAAATCAAAGTTCATCTGTCAAACGAGACAAACTTGGATTCTCATAACAATCACTATTTTTGTGATTCGACACTACTATCATGTTCTCCTCACTGGGATAGAGGATATTGGTGCTTTTGTTTGGCAAGAAAAGCTTTCTCTCCACTATTTTCCTTACAATCAAACTTTATTCATCAAATAAGGCAAACTTGGATTCTCATAATAATCACCATTTTTTTGTAATTTGACACTACAATCATGTTCTCCTCACTAGGATATACGATATTGGTGCTTTGGTTTGGCAAGAAAAGCTTTCTCTCCACCATTTTCCTTACAATCAAAGTTTATTCGTCAAATTAGGCAAATGCGGATTCCCATAATAATCTTCATTTTTTTTATGGTTTGGCACTATAATTATGTTTTCCTTATTACGATACACAATGCTTTTGTTTGGCACGAAAATCTTTCCTTTCCACCACTTTCCTTACAATCAAAGTTCGTCCATTAATTGTGACAAACTTGAATTCTCATAATAATCTTCATTCCTTTTGTGATTGGGCACAACATCATGTTGTCCTTGTTGAGGTACATGATATTGATGCATTGGTTTAGCAAGAAAAGCTTTTCTTTCCACCATTTTCCCTATAATTAAAGTTTGTCCATCAAATGAGACAAACTTGGACTCTCATAATCATTGCATTTTTTGTTATTAGGCACAACCATCACATTCTCCTTTATGGGTACTTGATATTGGTGCTTTGGATTAGCAGTAAAAGCTTTTCTCTCCACCATTTTCTTTATAATCAAAGTTCATAGATCAAATAAGAACAATTTGGATTATCATAATAATTTTCATTTTTTTTGTGATTGGGCACCGTAATAATGTTTTCATCATCAAGATACATGAAACTGATGCTTTACTTTGGCAAGAAAAGCTTTTCTTTCAACATTTTCCATAGAATCAAAGTTCGTCCGTCAAACAAGACAAACTTGGATTCTCATGATAATTTCCATTGTTTTGTGATTTAAAACTACAATCATGTTCTCCTCATTGGCATACACAATATTGGTGCTTTGGTTTGGCAGGAAATGCTTTCTCTTCACCATTTTCCTCACAATCAAAGTTCTTCAGTCAAACAAGGGAAACCTAGATTCTCAGAATAATCTTCATTCTTTTTGTGATTAGGCAGTGCATCATGTTCTCCTTATTAAGATACATGATAATGCTGATTTGGTTTGGTTTGGTAAGAAAATTTTTTTTCCATCATTTTCCTTAGAATCAAAGTTTATTCATCGAGCAAGACAAGCTTGGATTCTTATAATAATCTCTATTTGTTTTGTTATTGGGCACTGTAATCATATTTCTTTCTTTCGGTACACGATATTCGTGCTTTCGTTTGGCAAGAAAAGCTTTCTCTCCACCATTTTCCTAACAATCAAAGTTCATTCATCAAATGAGACAAACTTGGATTCTCATAATAATCTTCATTCTCTGTGTAGTTGGGCACTACAATCATGTCTTCCTTATTACGATACACAATATTGATGCTTTTGTTTGGCAGGGAAAGCTTTCCTTTCCACCATTTTTTTTTAAATCAAAGTTCATCTGTCAAATGCGACAAACTCAGATTTTCATAATAATCTTCATTCTTTTTGCGATTGAGCACTACATTATGTTTTTCTTATTGAGATACATGATATTGATGCTTTGGTTTGGGAAGAAAAGTTTTTCTTTTCACCATTTTCCTTATAATCAAAGTTCATCCACCAAACGAGGCAAACATGGATTCTTGTAATCATCTCCATTTTTTTATTATTAGGCATTACAATCATTTTCTCCTTATGGGTACATAATTTTGGTGCTATGGTTTGGCAATAAAAGCTTTTTCTCTCCACCATTTTCCTTATAATCAATGTTTATCCATCAGATGTGACAAACTTGGTTCTCATAATAGTGTTTATTTTTTTGTGGTTAGGCACCGTAATCATGTTCTCCTGATTAGGATACATGGTACTAAAGCTTTGGCTTGGCAAGAAAAGCTTTTCTTTCCATATTTTTCATAAAATAAAAGTTCGTTCATTAAACGAGACAAACTTGGATTCTGATAATAATCACCATTTTTTTTTGTGATGTAGCACTACAATCATGTTCTCCTTACTGAGATACACGATATTGGTGCTTTCGTTTGGCAAGAAAACTTTCTCTCCACCATTTACCTTATAATCAAAGTTCATTCGTCAAATTAGATAAACTTGGATTCTCATAATAATCTTTATTCTTTTTGTGGTTGGGCACTACAATCATGTTTTCCTTATTGTGATACATAATATTGATGCATTCATTTGGTAGGAAAAGCTTTCCTTTCCACCATTTTCCTTAAAATCAAAGTTCGTCCATCAATTGTGACAAACTTGGATTCTCATAAAAATCTTCATTCCTTTTACAATTGGGCACTACATCATGTTCTCCTTGTTGAGATACATGATATTGATGCTTTGGTTTAGCAAGAAGAACTTTTCTTTCCACCATTTTCCCTATAATTAAACTTTGTCCATCAAACAAGGCAAACTTGGATTATCGTAATCATCCGCATTTTTTTGTTATTGGGCACAACAATCATGTTGTCCTTTATGGGAACTTGATATTGGTGCTTTGGATTGGCAATAAAAGCTTTTCTCTCCACCATATTTCTTTATAATCAAAGTTCATCCATCAAATAAGACAAATTTAGATTCTTATAATAATTTTCATTTTTTTGTGATTAGGCACCGTAATGATGTTCTCATCTTCAGGATACATGAAATTGATGCTTTGGTTTGGCAAGAAAAGCTTTTCTTTGTACATTGTCCACAAAATCAAAGTTTGTCTATCAAACAAGACAAACTTGGATTCTCATAACAATCTCCATTATTTTGTGATTCGAAACTGCAATTATGTTCACCTTATTGGCATACATAATATTGGTGCTTTGGTTTGGCAGGAAACGCTTTCTCTTCACCATTTTCCTCACAATCGAAATTCTTTAGTCAAACGAGGGAAACTTGGATTCTCAGAATAATCTTCATTCTTTTTGTGATTAGGCACTGCATCATGTTCTCCTCATTGAGATACATGATATTGATGCTTTGGTTTGGTTTAGCAAGAAAAGCTTTTCTTTCCATAATTTTCCCTAGAATCGAAGGTCATCTGTCAAATGAGATAAGCTTGGATTCTAGTAATAATCTCCATTTTTTTTGTTGGCATTACAATCACATTCTCTTATTTGGGTACATGTTTTTAGTGCTTTGGGTTAGCAATAAAAGTTTTTTTCCCCATAATGTTCCTTATAAGTAAAGTTTATTTGTTAAATGCGACAAACTTGGATTCTTCTAATAGTCTTCATTTTTTTGTGGTTAGTCACCACAATCATGTTTTCCTCATTGGGATACATGATACTAATGCTTTGGCTTGGGAAGAAAGGCTTTTCTTTCCA
>JAQSVH010001162.1:1744-12654 GCA_029448705.1 Adansonia digitata
ATTCATTTTATCACCTCTAATTTCAAGTCATTGCCCAAGCACGGTTCCATCTCCCACCCAAAATCTCATGCCAATTGTCAACAATAAGATCCTATGAGATCATTTTAATTTATAGTTGTATAAACGTATAGTATAGATATATAATACAAATATAAAATAATTTGTTTATGATATAAATAATTTAATTTTCAAATAATTGAGATCCATCTAAACTGATTTCATTTTTTTATTGTTTGTTTTAGCTTGATTTGTCCAATTAGTATTTAAAAGGTGAAATTTTTTGATCGAAAATATAAATTCATAATAGAAAAACTAGACAACATCCAAATCAAGTAAAGGCTTTAGAAAGTTTGGACTTTCTTCCAGCCATTCAGTTTCATCAGAAAACGAAAGAGCATGTGTAGCTAAAGCATGGGCAACACTATTCCCTTCCTTTTTAACAAAGACCACGAACACAACCTCAAATTGCAAGCCAATTGCTTAATTTCACCAACAATATGACAAACCTAAGATTAGCAACTTTATATCCATTTAGTGCCTGACACACGTGGAGAGAATCTGTTTCAATAATAAAGTCAAACAAACCGGAAGTTAGTGCAAAAATCACTCATTCTCTAACTACCATAAGCTCCAAGACAAAGATTGAGTACAAAGGTCTCCTTTTTCTAGCCGTTGCACCTATTGGTTGACCTCTGTAATCATAAAGAATGGCTCCAAAACCTGCCATCGAGTTATCCATTGACTGAGAAGCATCACCATTTAATTTAAAGACATCAATAAGGGGTGGACACCACCAATTTGGATGTGTGCTAGTAGCTTTATGTTCCACCCTTTGTAGCTCATCAAATTTTTTCAAATACTGAGTTATAAAGTGCTTGTCGCATTAATATCCCAATTGGTCTTGCAGAATTTTACTCTGTTTCAAGAATTCTAGATCGCCCAAACTGCTACACACCAGATTAGAAATTATGTCATTCCAGTTGCTATAGTGTATTGATCATCCACTCAAGAAAATGATCTCTTTCAAGCTTATTGGTTTTAGCACGAACAATGTTTAGATCCCATAGCTTGTTCACTTTACCATAATCGCAAAAAACATGTAGGATAGTTTTTAGCCCATCTCTACACAAATAACGAATTTCTTCAAGTAAAATGTGTCTAGCCATCGAAGTGCTTCCTACTCCAAAATTCCATGGCATGCTTTCCATAAAAACATTTTAATTCATGGCTGTAAATTCAGTTGCCAAATCATTTTCCAAACACCTTTGCTCTATTGGCCAATTAGAGTCTTATTTCCCTCTTTCATTTTCCTTAAAACTTTGCAACCAGATCAAACTACCTGCACTCAATCAGATGTTTCCTTCCACATAAGTTTGTTTTTTGCTAGTTCTCTACCCAAAAGCAAACTAAGAATAGTAACTGCATCTTCTGCCGTAAATATATGACATATTAAATCTTCTTCCTAATCACCTTTTGATGCATTCAAGAGCTCACATACTCATGCTTGCGAGAGTGCATTTATAGGTTGAGTTTTGACAAACCTTACTGTAGTTCTTAACAACCATTAGTATCATTGCCAATCCTCCAAGCCAGCCCTTCCTCAAGCACTTTCCTGGCTGCTCATATGCTTTTCCACACATAGGATGGGTTGTGTCCTAAACGTGCTTGCATAAAGTTACTTCTTAGAAAGTATTTCACTTTAAATAGGGGAGACAGTAGTAGATCCTCATTTTGCATAAGACGGCATCCCTGTTTAGCTAGCATTGCAACATTGAAAGAATTGAAATCTTTAAACACCATTCCGTCTGCATATTTAAAGTCACATAGTTTATTCCAACTAAGTCAACGTAGTTTTCTTTTGTTATACTTTTGAACCCTCTAAAAATTACTAATTAGACTTCTTAGCTCCTCAAATAAGCTGTTTGGCAATAGGAAACATGACATTGTATAAACAAGGATAGATGACCCACTGTTTTTACTAACACCTCTCAACCTATTTTAAAGAGAAGCTTTTCTTTCTACCCTTGAATCTTTCTCCCTAATTTCTTCTTTATAGAGCTAAAATTCCACCCCTTTGCTCAACCACAGAGTAATGGAAGACCAAAGTACAAATCATTAATCATACACTTGTGAATGCCTAGAGCTTGCTTTAATATGTTTTTTGAATTTTTTGCACATTTTTGTTGAAAAATTGCTTATTTTTCAGTATTAATGCTTTGACCAAATGCCTTCTCATAATCATGCAATATAGCCTTTAATATCATATATTCTTTTTTTTAACTTTAATTAAAAAAAAAGCTATCATCAGCAAAAAAAACAACTGTGAAACTTAGTTTCATACCTGCAAATTGAAGAACCTGTATTTCATTCTATTCTTTCACCTTGTGTAACAAAGTAGAAAGACCCTCTGCTACTAGTAGAAACTGATAAGAGAAAAGGGATCCTCTTAGCGTAGGCATGGCAAGGTTGGAAGACTTCACTGCTATCCCTATTCACAGTAACTGCATATGTAATCGATGATACACAATGCATTACAAGCTTAATCCAAGGCTCCGCAAAACCCAGTGTCTCCATCATTCTTCAAAAAAAAACCTTATTCCACCTAATCATAAGCTTTCCTTATATCAACATTGACTGCCATCACACATTGTTTTCCATGCCTCTTATTATTTATGAAGTGAAGTATCTCATAGGCTGTTAGAAAATTATCTGTGATTAATCTCCTTTGAACAAAAGCATTTTGATTATTAAAGATGATCTTTGATAGGCACTATTTGAGCCTGTTGACCAGTACTTTTAAAATCAGTTTGTAATTTCAGTGAGATCATCTGCAGAGGTAATTTCCAAAACTTGTTAAGAACTTATTCAAAAACAAAAATTTTTCCTTTGCGGATTCGTCCTTTATACCCAAAAAATAAATTTTTCCATCATGTGCATATACAGTTATTTACATATGACTGATTAAAATTACAAAAATATGAAACCCCTCTGGTGAAAGTTGACCTCCATCAGAGTAGCCATTACACTTTCGTTTTCGGATATTTAAGACTTTCGGGGAGAGAAAGCCCGGACGAATTTAGGTGTCTACACTCTTCGAGTTTACTAAAGTCACCAATGTAATCACCATAGGCTTCATATGACAATTCAGAATCAACAGTAAATGAACTTCGCCTTTCACCTTTCATTTCAACACCCGTAATTGGAAAGCCTATCATCAGAGAGTTGTCTGGCTCATCATCTTCAACGCTAGAAAATATTGGTGACATAGATGAAAAACAAAAAGATTCATACAAATTACTCATCACCAGTTATGTATCTAGAGGAAGTTGACATTCAAGATTCTCAAAGGGTCATGACATTTACGCACCTATAGTAGCGATATATGAAGGCCCACTATCATAATGTACATCATCTAGGTCAGTGCATAACTCAATTACACCAATATTAAAAAATTACTGATGACCATCAAACATAAGTCTTAAATCATCATCATCTTTAAGTGAGAATGTCCTATTTTAAATAAATCATTTCCCACGAAAATAGAAAACCTACACTTAATATCCGATATTCTGATTCTGCTTACAGCTTTGATTTTTGTTTTAATTTTAACCTTCAATTCATCTACTATAATGTCTTCATCAATACTAATGGTTTTAGCATGATCACTTTGAAAGGTAGTACCTTTTTCACTGTTAATAATTTCTACATTAAAATAAATAAGTGCAACAAATCTATTACTTATTTTGTCAACTTAACTTGCAAACAAATACTACTAGCACCGAATATCATCTACATTATAACGCATAAGTATTGAATATAAATATTTAAAGAATGATTTAGTATATTCAAGTAAAAATAATTATCTGTAACTGGCTGTTAATATAGAAATAACCCTAAATAATGTATTAACAATTGAACCCTAACAACAGAGAACAACAAAGACGAGAATGAAAAAGGACTATCACTAAACTCAGAAAAAAAATAAGAGCAACTGAGAACGAAAATGACAATGAAAATTATAATGATGAAGTCATATTTATAATGCAACGTAATCAACATAATTTTTTTTCCTATTCAAAATGTCTAAATTTGTCCCATGCATTAGTCTAATCCTTATAGTTTAACATTTACAATCTATACATTAGTCTTATCAACTTATTTTATATCAGAATGAATCTAATTCCCATGTATTTATCTTACCAACTTATTTTTTATCAGAAAGAATATGATTTTAATGCATTAGTCTTATCAACTTATTTTATATCAAAAGAAATCTAAGATCTCATTCATTGGTCTTATCAACTTATTTAATATCAAAAAAAATTTGATTCTCATACAGTAGTCTTATCAATATATTTTATACCAAAAAGAATCTAATTTTCATTCATTAGCCGCATCTTTCAGACGTAAATAAAGCCTAAACCCTGTACCCTAAAACTTTCAGTGGCGGGAATTGACGAAATTATCAGCTAATTGGACTATTTTCGGGAGAATAGAAATCAGCTAATTGCATATCGATTTCTCAATAATTCCAATTTTAATTTAAGCTTAAAAAATTGTTGAAAAATCAATATTTGATATATCGATTTCTCAAGTATAAAGGTAATGCGCTATTTCTTATTTGTACATTGAGAAATCGTTATATTAAATGACGATTTCTCAATGCCTAAAAAAAAACTTATTTTAATAATTAATATGAAAACGATTTAAAATTATAAATAAAAAATTAATATTATTATAATAAAAAAGCCTTGTTTTTTTACCTCAAAACTAGTGGCGGCTCGGCTCGGCTGGGGTCTCCTATCCTATTCCTATAAAACCATTTAGCGGTATTCCATCATAACAAACGCGCCTTTAAAAAATTTTCCGGAGATCTTCAAATTCCCGCCCATACTTTTTCACGATTTTCAAATTTATCTCTTTCCCTTTCTCCTCTGCCGTCTGATTCGATTCAGGTAACGACTCTTCTTCTTTTTTTTGAAAATTAATAATTTTTAATTGTTAAATTTAATTTCAAATTGCTCAATTTTAATTCACAAGATTTTGCTCTCAAAACATTCATATGATTTGTGTAATTTCAATGTTTTATTCTTCAGTTAGGATCTTGTTGCAGATAATTGCTTGAGTTCTTTGCACTTAATCTCTTCCGTTGTAATCCTGATTTGAGAAAGTAGGGTTCGACTCTCGGACAATTCAATTGAATCCATTTCGGAATAGCTTTAACTTCAAGTTCACGAATAGAGGTTTTTAATTTCAATTCACAGTTTTTGCTTTTCTTTGCTTCTATTTATTGGTTGTAAACGGCTAAAAACTAATTGCTCGAATAAAACCAAAGAGTAAAATGTGAATAAATGTTTGGAGTTGGAATTTAGAGTGTTCTTTTCAAATCTTGATTTCTAGAGAGTTAAAAGCTATGTACTTAATTTTAATTAAAAGCTACTGGCGGCAGAGCCTCATGGAGATTAATTTAACCTGATTTCTAGGGTTTCTTTTGTCTGCAATTTGATGCATATTTTGGGTTGAATTTATTTTTCAATTTTATCTCATTTGATTTCGTTGATAGGAGAACTTTGATAACATGGGAACTAACAGAAAGAGAAGGGTAAAGGCCTTGGATCCAAATTCTGAGATTGATGTGAGCCAAGATTGTGACGGAGTTGAGCAATCTAGAAAGAAAAGTGTTTCGCGGAAGTTTCACAAAGCAACAGGCAGGACATTAGATCTATGTTTTGTACTTGTTTGACGTAGAAGTTTGTTTTTATAAAGTATGAATGTTGCTGTGTTTCATAACTTAGCGTAATTGAGTTGTGATTTTAACTTTAAGCTTTTCATCTTCTAATTTTAGGAAAATTTGAGAAAAATGAGCATTCATCACTTTCTGGCTCGGGTGAAACATTATCTTTGAGGTTCGGAACTAGAACTACAAATTTTGTGGAAGAAATTATGAAGTTACCTGCCCATCACCTTAATTCAGGAGAAATACTCCATCCTTCCAGTAAGATCAAGTTGCAGCTCTTTCCAATAAATGAAAGCACTCGTCTAGGGTTAGAAAAGGTAAAACTTTATGAACGAAAAACATTTTAAACAGTTTAAAAGTTCTTTATAATATTTGCATAGGCTGAGGATTAACTATTTTTTTTCTCTCTAGGATGGATTTAATCCATACTTGGAACTGACTTTAAGTGCTGGGAAGAAGATATCTTCTGTACTTAAGCACCTTGATAGCAAGTGGGGAAGTTCAAGTGTTGCCGTTGGGGAGGCCATGCTTTCCCCATATAATGTAGCAGAAAATCTGGTCAGTTACGGATGGACGAGAAATGATAATTGCACCAGTGCCAGAGATGTCTATGCAATAATTGGAAGCCCAACTGTTTTTCGCTTAAGGTCTAATACCTTATTACTTTTGTTATTCTTCATTTTTGGACACCTTTTATACCTTAAGTTTGTGGGATCCTATAAGTTTTTTTGCATATCGTGACTGAATTCTGCATTGAAGGTATGGGTGGATATCTGGTCCTGAAACAAATGCCCTGGGACAGCCTCCTCCATCAGCTCCCTTCAAAACCTCTCCAAAACTCGAAGGTGAACAAAAAGGTTGGAATATTTGCATGCAGACTGGATATGGAAGTGGAAAAAAAACTGAGGTAACAAGTGAAGAGTCTGAAAAACCAATCATTATTAGTGGAGAAACAAATGCAGTTGCTTCTGAGAAGATGCCATCCAATGGAGCAGTTGGTTCTTTGGTACAGTGCTATGTCTTGTTTTCTTCTTGTTTTTGCTTAATTTAGTACACCAAGAGAATTAGTGATGTAAATGTCTTTTTCTATGTTATGTTTGGTAATAGTGCATTGTGAGTAAGCTTGGACCAAGTGTTTAATAGGGTTACAAATTACAAGTTGCAACGACATGGGCATGTCAATTATTAGATGTTCATATGGATTTTGCCTATTATATTTACCCCTTTTATTTTGATCATTAGAATTTTACATGTTTATTAGATAAGCTGGACCATAAGTTATTTGATAATGTTAAACTTAGCAGAAAATCATAACTTTTTCCCCAAAAGGAGGCTAGGTTGGAATAACTTTCATGTTAAGTAATTTACCTTTCTGAACGTGCTCTTCTTTCATCTGTTAGGATAAGGGAGCGAGGACAGATGGTAGCATTGGTCAATCGTTTGCAATATGGGCTGACAGTCTAACTAATATTAGCATAGGAGGCTTGCTGTCAGAAGCATCATTGCAGGGCAGGTTCAGTAATTGTGATCCGAAATCAGACAGGGGAGCTGCAGCCTTGCAATCATCTCGATTAATCTCTGATTCATTTGATGCTTTTCTTGCCGGTCAAATGAATCCCCCTCAAAATCCAGGGCTGCCACCTCCGGACTCGCATTCCTCAATCCTGGATGCTGAAGATACATGCCATGCGTTTCCGTTTCAAAACTTTTCTTCTTTAGGCAGAGATGCAATAACTTCTGGTGGAAGTGCTTATTCTCATGCTGGCAGTCAGGACACCAGTTCTAAGCCATTCAAACATCCCAATCCAATGGAGGTTTGCTAAATTTTTATTATAATAGTCACCTTCCATGATCACAATCGCAGAACTGTCTCACACAACTTATTCCTGCAGTAGAATAGCCACCAAGCTTTTTTTATTTTGTTGCCAAAAGCTATATCAAGTCTAGTAATTGAACATCTCTAACTCAGCTTTTAGACATAACTGGACAGCTATAACAACTATTTCCATGATGGATTGATAGATTCTTAAGGTTTGAAACATAAAGATATTTTTGATGGAAAAGATTGTTCATTTCCATTATTGGTAATTTAAGATTAGGTTGTTTTTGAGTCATGCCATGCGTCAGACATTTCAATATTTTCATATGTTTCAAAAATTTCTTTTTCGCAGGCCAATACACATTCGCAAGGCCTGGCTTGTCAACAATCAGACACTGACTTGATACTTTGCTCACGAGTATATAAGGATGAAAGCAGCCTGGGGCTCTCGGGCATCAAATGGGTACTTCGATTTGTCATCCAAGTTCTTTCCTTTTTTTTGGACTACGTTTTTAACACATTTTGTTTATTTATTTATAATTTTCTCTTCTTTGGAATGTTTGATGCAGACGGACTCATTGGGTCCCTTCGATCTCGGTCCTATCTTCTTCCCCCGAAATTATTAGTGGAGATGATAGTAGCATCGGTGGCATTGTCAATTGGTTCCTCATCAAGATATGAATAAACAGCACATACTAAGTTCGTAACCATGTTATTGGCCTTTCATTTTCTCTAAAATATTTGTTTACGACATATATTCGGACATGAGGATGCAATATTATCTTTAAAAAAAAATTAAGCATATCCGTGTTGGATATATATTTGTGTTCAACATTTACCTTAGAGTTTGGTTAACATAGTTTAGTAACAATTGGAAAAGAGAATGTACTATTGTGTAAACATTTTCAACTTGTTAGGTTTATAAACATCTATCTTGTAAATTTGTTTTCGGCTCTGTTCTTGAGGTTTAGAAACATTGGGAATCTGAAGCAAGGGACATTGATGATAAACCTGAAACTGAAATTTAAAAAATTTTTGGTACATATTTATTAATTTCTTTTTGAGATACTGACTGCTAAAAATGTTTGGGTGCTGGCTGGTGAAAGTTGAGCAATAGAAAAGCATTATTAATTGCAACTTATCTTCTAGAGTCTAGAGTAAATATGAAGTTTAGTTTAATTAGTTTATGCAAATTATATTTTTTTAAAAAATATTATTTGATAAGTTTGAGATTGAAATTTTAATATCTATAATTTTTTTTTCTCTTCAAACTTTGCTAAAGAAATGTAGATAGGGGCCTTGGTGCCTTTTGCTCACAAGTTAGTTGAATTTTACTTGATTAGGGTTGAGCTTGAACAATTTAAGTTATTGAGTGAATTATGTTTGAATATTCCAATGCTTACTCAAGTAGCTTATGAGCTTAGTTTAATTTGTTTATTTTTAATTAAAATTGAAAAAAATTTAATTTGAACTAGAACATAAATAATTGAATTTAAAATCAAATACGAAAATTAAACTTGTTTTTTTACTTTGTAAATGAGTTTAATCAATGAGTTCAAATAATTTGATTTTTATTTTGAAATAAATTTTAAATTTAAAAATTAAATTAAATTTACATAAAATATATTAAAATGATATAATAATTATTAAAAATTGTTTATATCAATATAATTATTATTAAAATATTATTTTACAATTTTCACATAGTAATATTAACATAAATAATAAAACATTAAAAACTATTTATCATTACACTATAAATTTTTAACATTAAAATTGTAATATTTTAATAATAACATTTAATGATAAAATATTATATTAATGTTAAATATTTTAAATAATACTTTTTATTATTAAAAAAATTAATTATATATTTTAAAATGTTTAAGATATAATAATAATTATAAAAAAAATTATTTCTATATTTTAAAATGTATGGTTAATTTTTTTCATATATTTGGAGAATCATACGTTCGAATTAGAATATATAAAACCAAAAGTAAATTTGCATACAAAGTTTAATATATTTAGGCTCTAAATCTAGTACATTTGAATATATTGGCTTTATTTTTTTCGTTTCATCAAAATTTAAAATTGAGAATATAAGTGTAAAGAATAAATTTATTATATTTTGGTATGGACCTAGGATGCAAATTTGCATATAAAGTTTAATATATTTAGGCTTCTAATCCAATACATTTGAATATATTTGCTTCTATTTTTTGGTTTCATCAAAATTTAAAATTTAAAATTAAATATAAAGAATAAGTTTATTATATTTTGATTTAGACTTTTGGAAAACCACACCCCACTATTAAGGTGGGAGAGTTTAGGTCCATACATACTTTTATAAGGGAAGTAGATCGTAACAATACCTCATGCTTAGAGGATTAATGTCCTCGTTGGTCACGGCTAGCATCATTTTTTTTAATAGATTTTTCATTAGATCTAAGCCATCATTTTATAAGTTAATTCCTGAATCATCAATCCGAGTGTTAAACTTAATATGATAGAATTAATTGTGATATCAATTGATATAAATCTTTAAAGAACCCTACTTCAAAAGCTAACCATTGCAGTAGAAAAGACTATGTTAATGTATACCCACAAAAGAAGTCTTTCCTTTTTTAACTTGGGATTTAAATGGATCGTAACTTTATTTTATTTAAGCTTCCTTTAATTGGTATATTTGTTGGTTAACTTTTCAGTTATTCAAAAAAAATCATATTAAATTCAAAAAATTAAAAAATAAAAATAACAAATAATTAAAGTTTTCCAGAATTTAAATGACTTTGTTTTTACGTCGTAATTAAGATATATATATATATATATAATCCAGTTGATTTATTAAAATAAATAGAGAGAAAGAAAAAAAGGGTGGGGGGGGGTTAGGGAGTGGACCAGCCGTGACATTCACCGGCCTAAAAGGAAAGGCGTTCGTGGCTCATGGCCTGGGTGTGAAGCTGGGAGAGAGAGTTTGCGGCGCAGCAAAAACTCGTGTACATGGTCCGGTCAACCTTGTTGAGGCACATGGCTTCGAATTTTCTTTTCTTGGCGATAATTGATTCTTTATTGAAAATAAATTACAAAAAATAAAAATCGAGATCAAAAATAAAATAAATAAAACCTTAAGAGAGAGCTTTCGTAATAGGAATTATGGATGCAGGCAGACTAGATGCGTGCGATTAGCTTTGTATTTGGGGTACCGAGCAGAAGAAGAAGCAGAATCACAGGTGTGGGCGCGCGGATTTGCGGACGTTTGAGTTTGAAGGAGATACAATACGAGGACGATTACGATTGTCATTGACGAACGATAGACATTGATTTGAAAAGCTGTTGGGCCGCCGCCTTTCA
>JAQSVH010001173.1:0-12653 GCA_029448705.1 Adansonia digitata
CCAACAATAATGCATGATAGTCCTAGGATGGTCATGGCAGCATAAAGTGTTTATTAAAATGGCGTAGATGATAAAAATAGAAAATATATGGAAAAATTAGGAAATATACAAAAAAGCTTAAACTTCTTCTCCCTTTCTAAAGCAATGACTTTAAGCTTAATTCTTTCCCTCATTTTGCTATTATTTAGTAAGAAAATGATGAAAGGAAGAAGCTTTCTGGTTATATAGTGGCTGATAGGGTGTTTTAAGAGGGAAAGTGTATGAAGGGTTGAGTTTTTAGAGGTTTGCTAGTGATGGTTTGGGGGAGCTACGGGAATGGAAGAAAGTTGAGGGTGCAAGGCAATGGAGCAGTGTTTTTTGAGAGAGTTTTTAGGACTATATATTGTTGAAGAGTGTTTTTTCTAGGAATTGCTCGAGAAATTTTTTTAAGGTAGTTGGAAGTCCCTTTTAAGAATGGCTGGAAGTTCTTTTTTCTTCTTTTTTTATTCAATGCTCAACCAATACTTTTGGGAGACAAAGAAAATGCATTTTTTTATCTTTCTCTCCTAAGGGACATCTTCAGCTATTATGCTCAGCTGATTTTCTTTCTATTGGTTCTTCCATGCTGAATAGGGAGGCAAAAAGGCTGTGACAGCCTACAACTAGAGATATGCTTGCCATGCCTTTTTACAACCATATATTTTATGAAAGTGACCCATATCATTGGCTATTTGGGCTTTCAAAGTTGGTTTCAATCAAGTCATAAGCCCATAGTTGAGGTTTGCAATGATTTATGGTAGTTTTTTGGTGCAAAAACTTATTTAAATCGAATTTTTGGAGACTGAAAAATGGCTCAAACTAGGCAAAGTTGCCTTGGTGTATCGATACAAAACATGTTGTATTAATATTCAAGGTACTTTTACCTATGAGTATCGATAGAATGAGTTATGTATCGATACTTATAACAAAAAAATTTTTTCCAGTCTTGAAACTTAGAGGCTTGTATCAATACTTTATGGATTTGTATAGATACTCGTGCTTGTGTATCAATACATTTTGCCAAAAATCATAACTTTGGCTACTGTCAAGGTCTATATTATACAAATAGGCTAGGTATCAATGCCATACCTTAGGTATCGATACCAAACCCTTTTGTATTGATACTATGTGAAAATTCAAATATTTGGCAATGCAAAAGCCTCATATCAATACTTATGCACCAATATAACTTGTGCGTACCCGTGGCTTCCTGACTAACCTAAACTTAATCATAAATAGTGGGAAATTGATCCGTATACTCATCTAAATGACTTCAATGACACCATGAAAAATGGCCTTTGATGTTTCATTTTACGTTTTTCTTTAATATGATCAGGCATTTCAGACTTTCCTAAAAAAATTTTCCTCTGGCACCATGTCTGTAGTTGCCCCTCTTTGGCCATTGCTAAGTATTAGAAATAGAGTAAAGACAAATAGATACCATTTTGTTCAAGTAGGATGATGGTTCCATGTGCCTACAGGGAAGTAAAAAGCTATTTAGTATTATGTTAAGATAGGCCACATTTATTTGTAACAAAAAAATAGTGAGTTTCATAGGGTTTAGCCTCCCTACAAGTTTCTTTTTCGATTTAACTTTAGACAAATACTACGAACTTGTGTGGGTTTTGATGTAGGATAATGTGGTGCCATTAGCTTGTGTGGGCTTTTACTCAATAAGTGTCTATCTTTTTATGGACTGAGGTAGATAGGTGCCACCAGTTTGTGTAAGCTTTATAGTAGGTGAGAAAAGGCATCCAGCTCTTGGTGGACTAAGGTAAACAAGTGCCACCAGCTTGTATGGGCTTTGTGGTAGGTAAGAAAAGATGTCTAGCTCTTTATGGACTATTGTAAACAAATGCCACCAGCTTATGTGGGCTTTATGGTAAATAAGAAAAGGTGTCCAGCTCTCCATGGACTATGATAAACAAGTGGCACTAGCTTGTATGAGCTTTGTGGTAGGTAAAAAAAGACATCTAGCTCATTGTGGACTAAGGTAAGTAGGTGCTACTAGCTTATGTGGGTTTTGACTTGATAAGCGTCCAGCTTTTTATGGACTGAAGTAGATAGGTGCCATTAACTTGTATGGGCTTTGTCTTGATAAACGTCCAGCTTTTTGTGGACTGAAGTAGATAGGTGCCATTAGCTTGGTGGGCTTTATGATAAGTTGGAAAAGACATCTAGCTTTTTATGGACTAAGATAGATAGGTTCCACTAGTTTGTGTGGGCTTTGTGCTAGGTAAAAAAAAAAAAAGCATCTTGCTATTTGAGGACTAGAAGAAAATAAGTTTAGATACCTCTCTTGGATGACTTTCAATAAGCTTGTAAGGTCAAAGATACTTACTTGAAGCCTTTTAAGGTTTTTTAAAAATGAGAAATTGCACTTTAAGTTCCTTACACATTTGATTTATGTATATGGGAGCTGGTACTTGTAGGATATTAGATACTGCATAATGCATAGGGATGTAAGTGCCTATCTAAATGATACAAGAGTAATGGTTTTAAAAACCTAATCTGATGGTAGATTTTGGCCTTCTTCGGCTATTTGCTCTTTTTTGAATGGTGAAGTGGCCTTTTGCCAGGGTTTATCAATCTTGCTCTAGGTTTTCAAAGGCTTTGAATGTAAAAGGTGCCTTTTGAAGGTACAAGAGGCTCGTGAATATAGAGGGACGGTCTTGAGCTTAAACGACTTATGCATAGGAACTTTTATTGCATTGAATTTGGTGAGTATGAACGATTCCACCTTGCTAATTATGACTCAGGTGTCTTTGGTGGTTTGATTGGAATGTTCTAAATTACGATTGAGGATGACAGTTTAAAAAAAACTTTGGCCTCTTATCTTTATGCCAAAGTTTACTGGAATAAGGTTTTAAGCATATTTTTAGGATGTAGGGTCCCAAGACCAAACTGATTATGGCCCCAAGAGTTTAATCTTAGTCTTTAGACATGAAACAAAAATTCTTGCAAAGTTCTATCTTCCCAGGTAATTCTAGGAAATCCTATTATCAATTTTGTTCATTTATCAAGCATTATCAATTAAATGATAAATGTGATGCAACATAAAATGCTAGATTACAAAAAGATGTTACCATAAATTAAGTAATTGTATTTCATTCAAAGAAAAAAGGGTACCAACTATTACAAACTTTTGAGATTTCAAAGGATTTTGAAATACAAAAGAGATATGAGAAGTTTTCTTGGTTGATTGGCCTTGATGCCGATGATATGAATTATTCACTGAGTACTTTCAGAGATTTCTCTTAAGTGATTAATCCTTATGGTGTTGACCGAGTTACAAGAAAATTCCTCAGGCTGCCCCATGGTGGGATAGAGGACTTAAAGTTATGTAGTTTCTCTTTTTCAGGTGTAGGTATGGATGAGATTTGGTAGAGTTGGTCAGTATAGAACAGCTGGATTAGGTTATGATTTGGCATCTTGATTAGGGTTGTAAATGTAGGGGAGACTGGCTTTGGGCTAGTGATGATTTGGGCTTTACTTCATTTGAGTAAAGAGTTTAGTCACTTAAGCCACCCTCTCGAGTTTTCAACTTAAGCTGGTTCTTTTTCTTATAGAGTAGAAAGAGAAAAAGATATAGGATACCCTTTCGTGTTTTCATCCTAAAATCTTTTTGATCATAGTATTTCTTAAAAAAATCAGAGTTCAGAAGGTTGGGTAGGTCGCTATCGTTCATCTCGGTTAAGATTAAAGTTCCTCTGAAAGATACACGTTTCACCATATATGGCCCTTCCCAATTTAGGGTCTATTTTCCTAAAGCATCTTTATGGATTAGGGAGAATTTGTTTGAGCACCAAGCCACCTTCTCAAAACTGACGAGGACGAACCTTTTTGGCATGGGCTCTAATCATGCATTTTTAATACATCTACCAATGATAGATGGCTTTGATTTTTTTCTCTTCAATGAGATTGAGCTGCTCATGGCGGTTTTTAACATATTCAGCGTCTTCAAGTTGCGAATCCACTAAAACTCTGAGTGAAGGAATTTCAACCTCGATAAGTAGGACAACCTCCATACCGTAGACCAATAAGAACAAGGTAGCACCTGTGGAAGTTCGTATTCCTATGCGATAAGCATGTAAAGCAAAATTCATGCCAAACTTAATAGGTCTCAACCATCTTTTTAACTATCATCTTGATATTCTTGTTGGCTGCTTCAACTGCCCCATTCATTTTCAGATGGTATAAGATGAAGTTTCGATGTTGAATCTTAAACTGAGAGCAGACTGCTTGTATCATTTTGTTTTTCAGGTTGTGTGCATTATCAATAATAATTTATTTGGGAACACCATATTTACAAATAATGTCATTTTTCACAAATTTACATACAACAGATCTAGTAACATTGGCATATGAAGCTCCATCTACCCATTTAGTGAAATAATTGATAGCAACTAAAATGAAGCAGTGCCCATTAGAAGCCTTAGGGGTAATCGATTCGGTCATGTCCATGCCCCATATAGAAAAAGGCCATAGAGCTATCATAACATGTAAAGGTATTGGTGGGACATGGATTTTGTTAGCATAGATTTGGAATTTGTGGCACTTTCTAGCATAGTCAATGCAGTCTTTTTCAAGAGTCAACCAATAATAGCTTGATGGCATGACTTGTTTGACCATTCGGTGTCCATTATCATGTGTACCATAAATTTTTTGTGAACTTCTTCAAGTATTCTTTTGGCTTTGGAGGCATCCATGCATTGGAGTAGCATTTGATCCCAGCCTTTTTTATATAAACTTCCACCATCCAAAATAAAGTTTACGGCTAATCATCGAGTGGTTCTCTTGTTAGTTTAGGTGGTGTCTTTTGGGTATCATTAATCCTTGATGTATTGAAGGATGTCATGATACCATGGCAAGCCATTCTTCTCTTCTTCAACATTTTGACAATGTGCCAGGGTTGTATATATATACTTATTTGAATAGGAACAGCATCCAATTTTTCATTAACTTTGAACATGGATGACAATTTGGCTAAGGCATCAGCAATTTGGTTCTCTTCTTGAGGTAGATGATGAAAGCTAATATCATCAAACTCTTTTCTAAGTTTCAAGATCTGATTACCATAGTTGATGAGTTTAGCATATGCATTTGCCATTCTCGTTTTAGTTGGTAAATGACAAAGGCTGAATCTCTAAATACTTGCAGCTCAAATGCCCCTTTTAATGGTTGCTTGGAGTCCTATGACGTAGGCCTTATATTCAGCTATACTGTTAGTACAATCAAAATTTAACCTTACAGTGAAAGGTTAATGGTTTTCATCTGGTAAGATAAGAATCACCCTAATTCCATGCCGTAGTGTATTTAAAGCTCCATCGGAGTACATTTTCCAGAATAAGCCGCACTCGAGAGTGTTCTTTGCCTTAGATATGCACATTAAATCTTTTCCAAAAACATCAAAGTCCAAAGGCTGATAGTCACCTGTTGCCCGACTTGCCAAGAAATCTGTTATTGTGCTACCATTGATGACTTTCTGATTTACGTACACAATGTTACACTTGAAAAGTAGGACTTACCATTTAGCTAACTTCCCTGACAAGGCTAGAGCTTCGCACAAATACTTGATGGGATCGAGTTTAGCGATTAGCCATGTAATATGGTACAACATGTAGTGTCTTAACCTCTGGGCTGTCTAAGTAAGAGCAGAACATAACTTCTCCATAAATGAATTATTATTTTCACATTCTATGAACTTCTTGCTTAAGTAGTAAATAACTTGTTCCTTTTGGCCTGACTCATCATGTTGACCTAATACACAGCCTATCAACTTATCGAAAACTGATAGATATAGGATTAACAGCCGATCGAGCACTGTTGGCATAAGTACTGGAGGGTTCAAAAGGTAATGTTTGACCTTATCAAAAGCTTCTTTATATTCTTCATTCCATTCTCCAGGATTTTTTTTAAGTAGCTGAAAGATTAGATCACATTTGTCTGTCAATTGAGATATGAATCGAGCTATGTAGTTCAACCTTTCTAGAAAACTTATTATTACTTCTTTTTGAGTTCGAGGTGGCGACAAATTTTGGATGGCCTTGACCTTAACTTTTATTCCTTTCTTACTCACAATGAAGCCCAATGGTTTATCAGACGTGCCAAATGTGCATTTGGTAGGATTCAACTTAAATTAATATTTATGTAGCCGTTTGAAAAGTTTTTGCAAGTTGGCAACGTGTCCACTCAAGTAGACCTCTATTTTTTTGTGCATAACGTCATAAAACAATGTTACCATCGCCCTCTAATAGGTTGCCCCAATGTTTTTGAGCCTAAAGAGCATCACTTTGTAGCAGCAAGTGCCCTACATGGTACGAATATGGTCTTTTCTATGTCTTCTGCCTTCATTTTGATTTTGTTATTGCTCAAAAACCCATCCATGAATGAAAATAATTTGTTTTTGGTAGTGTTGCCTATTAGGATATTGATGTGAGACAGAGAAAAATTATCCTTAGGACTGGCTCAGTTCAAGTCCTTATAGTCCACACACATTCGCACTTTACCTTTCTTTTTAGAACTAAGACTATATTAGCTACCTATTCAGGATATTTGGCTACCTTGAGAAATCATGTTTCAAATTGTTTCTTCAATTCTTCTTTGATCTTCAAAAGCATTTTAGGCTTCATCCTTATGAGCTTTTATTGTATAGGCTTGTACTCAAGTTTGAGGGGAAGTTTATGGACCACAATATTGGTGTCTAATCTAAGCATGTCTTAGTAGGACCAGGCAAACACATCTCGATATTCTTGAAGGAGACTTATAAATTCAACTCGAATTGATGGTTTTATAAAGGTTTCGATTTTAACTTTTTTTGGGTCTTCTTTTATTCCAAGGTTTATGGTTTCGGTGGATACCTTATGAGGTAATATATGTTTTTCTTCATTTTTAATTAGCCTCAACAGGTCTACAGGTACGGGGTTCTCTTCAAAATTCTCCTTAAACTTGACCTTACCGACACAGATTGGTTGTTTGAAATTGATTTTTAAAGTTTTAGTATAAACATTCATGTCACCTTTATCGGGGTATATAGAAAACTATAAGAGTTGGCAAGAACTGTGAACACAAATGATGAAATGCATAATGCTTAGTCATTTTCATTGATAACACTTAATAAAAGAAGCCCATACAAAGGATCCTATAATGCTTTCGGGTGGAAGCGTGTAGGTTTATTTCATAGCATTACTTTGAAATAGACTTGAACAATACAACAATCTCAGTTTTAGTCCAAATGCTCAGAACAAAACCTAGAGAGCATAAACTGATATCTGGGCTTGTCCCTGACATCTCTAATCATCAATTGCATTGATACGCCTTAATTATGATGACATAATATTAGCGAAGCCAGTATTCATGGCCTCCTCAATGAAAATTTTCTCAAAGTTATGGACATATCATCGGTTCGTACCCCGTGTCTTGTCTTGACAAATAAGCCATCCCTTTCTTATGATTTTTTTAAGCTTGTTTTCTTTTTTGCTGTGCACTGGGCTTGAATCCCAACCTTCTTTTATCGATCTAGTTAACAACTTTCAAGGCGTTGGCAATCCTTTGAGGCATTTTTTTAGTCCCTTGCCAGTTGGGAACCCTTGCTGACAGTTAACTTTAAATGCATTTTAGTGCTCTTCAATAAGCAAAGCTCAACCATTTGTAACCCTTTCTTGACATAAGTTTCACTGATGAACCCAAAGGATTGGAAAGAGGATTTTAGGTAACTTTGTCAGGTTTGACATATGAGGGATCAATTCAGGCAGTAGCAATGATATCTTCTTCTTCTCTGATACTGATAACTTTGTTCTAAATGATGGACTTTAACTTTTGGTGCAAAGACGATGGTACTACCCCCACAGAGTGAATCCAAGGCCTCCCTAATAGGCAGTTGTATGGTGGAGCAATATTGGTCAATGGAAGTCAACCTCATAAGTACATGACCTATTTGGAGTGGAATGGTGATGTTTCTTACAATGTTTCTGCATGTTCCATCAAATGCGCTTACCACTATACTACTTTTCTGGATATGAGATACATCAATGGGGAGCTTGTTCAAACATGACATAGACATTGCATTTAAAGCTGACCCATTATCAATGAGCACTTGGGTAATATGGTGCATTATAGTGTCTTGTAATGTGAAGTGCTTTATAGTTTTTTCTTTCTCCGTGCGAGATTTCATCATCACTAAAAGATATGTAATTGTCAGCAGTGATGTTGCTCACTAGGCGATCCAAACTGATTTATAAAGATGTTGGGAGGGACAAAGGCCTTATTCAAAACCTTGAGAAGGGCATTCATGTGAGCTTCCAAATTCAACACTAGTGACAACACAGATATCTTGGTGGGTTCCTTGTTCAACTGATCGACGATACTATATTCATTATGCTTGATGAACTTTAGGAATTTCATAGCTTTTTTCTCACTCATTGGATCCTTAATAGCTATCGGATCTGAGGTTTTGGTTGCAAACTTTGGTGCTTGAGGAATGAGATTAGCATTTTCTTACTGAGTTTCATTTCTCGATGTTGTTGGGCCATAACACCTGCCATTCTGAGTCAAGTGGCTTACCCTTAAAAGGTCAACATTTGCAGATTGTTCACTAGATTTGCCAGTGGTCAAGGTTATGCTTTCATAACCCCAAGGAACTTTGCTTTGTTGTCCTTATAAGGGAAAGAGGATGGAAGCTGAATGATCATCTTCAATGCAGGCTAAAAAGGGAGCTTTGGCTCTTGGTCGATTTTCGAACAAGATTAATGGTCTCCCAACCCCGTAAGGAGGATTGCTCTTTTTTTCCATAGGTTGACAGTTGGCATTGCATTTGTAGAACCCATATGCTAGGTTCGCTTTTCAACATAGAATTCGATGCTACCCTCATTCATAATCATTGGAACCATAACACAAAACTATTTATATGTTTGAAAAATGTGATTGTAAACAATATGGAAATCACATAAGTCATCAATTTTTTTTCCTTTTTTTCGATTGCATTAAGCAATTTAGCTTGCACCAGGATTCGCCAAACTAAATTCATTAATGTTATGACTTCCTCTATATCTTCTAAAATCTCATAATTCTCTTCAATAACTATTTTACTTAGATAAACTTGGCATGAGTTTAAGATGAACCGGCTTTGGTGCCAGATTTTGGTTGCTGACCAGTCTTTATTTTTCCTTTTCTTTTGTCTTTATAGATATTTTTTCTACCCAATTCATCTTTCATGACCTCATCAATCATCCCATAGAGTTCGACTACAACCATGAAGCTTTTTGGAAAGCTTTTTGTTACCTTTTCATAATAAAGGGCTTGCAATGTGTCGATGAATCTGACAATCATCTCTTTTTCTGTTAATAAGGGATGAATCTCGGTAGCCTCCTCCATCCATCTTGAAGCATATTGCCTAGAACTTTCATCAGCTCTTTTTTTCATGCCCATTAGATACATATAACTTGGGATCCGATCGTTAGTAGGCCTATTCTCATCTATGGCATTAATAGATGGATTAATATGTTCATCCCACCCCTCATAAAACTTAATCTTAGATCAGTCCATCATCTCTTAGACCATTTTTTGGAACGATAGACAATGTTGCAAATCATGCCTTTGACTGTAGTGGTGACAGGATGTTTTAGTAGCATTTGTACTTTGATTTTTAACATCTGATACTATTTCAGCTTTCATGAAAGCTTGCCAAACCTTGCTCATTAGGGTTTTGACTTTCACAATGCTTCTTTTGATCCAACAAACCTTCCCCATCGTTTATAACATTCACTCTTAGTTTGGCATAAATAGGAAGTGGATTGGCTCCAACATTTGGTCCAAGACCTTATTTGACCATAATCACTTCTTTTTCTAGCAGACCTTATACCTTACCCTTAAACAATGTGCAATTCTCAATAGAATAACCTTGTGCTCCAGCATGGTACTCACAGTAGGCATTCTCATCGCACCACCTAGGGTACAATAGTGATCTTGGGTTTATGAATACTAGGGCCACTAGTTGACCTACCAAAAGACGAGAGTAGATCTCTTTATAGGAGTAAAAGAATGGCTCAAAGTGCTCCCTTTCTCGAGGTGCTTATCAATTGTTTGGAGCTTTTGCATTGTTTATACTGCAAGGTTACGCACTTTGGGCCACATTTTAAACAAGATTCAATGCAAAGCTCATTGTTGGAGTGAACCTGATAGCATGATTTAGTTGTGGTGCTGATGAGTAAAGGGTAAAACCTGGATTCAACATGTTCGGGAGGTACATGACATACGCTTAATATGGATTTTGATTGAATCGGGCATGACTTTTGTTAATGATATTCACCTCATTCTCTTTACCTTTATTCATTAACTTCTTGACTGACCCAAATGATTTTTTTATGGATATCTTACCACTTTTTACGGTATTCTTACATATAACCATATCGATAAATTTTTTCGTGAAGTTTCCTACCAACCTTTCAAAGTAAAGAGCTCGCATGGTGCCAATGAACATGACTATCATTTCTTTTTCAGTCAAAGAGGGATAAACTTAAGCTGCCTTCTCTCTCCACCTCTGAGCATATTGCTGAAGCTCTGAGAGGCTTTCTTTTTCATGTTCATAAGGGAAAGATGATCTAGGGCTCAATCAGACACATGCTTATGTTGATCCAGAAAAGTGCCAATTAGATTTGCCCATGTAGCAATTCTTGCAAGGTCAAGCCTTATGTACCATCGGATTGCTACTCCAGTCAGAATGTCTTGAAAGTAATGAATTAATAGTTTCTTATTCTCTTCATACTTGTGAAGATAGGCAGTAAGGTCGGTAGTCCTATTGTACGTTTCAAATTTTGGTAATTTGAATTTAGGTAGGATTATGAAATTGAAACAAACCCCAATGACTTCGAGTCCATGATTCCAAATTTGTCACTTTTTTCAACAGCTCGAAAATGCTTCTCCAATGACTAATACTTGTTTAAGTCTTCATCATTTTCTAAGGACCTCTTTGCTTTCTCTTGCTCGATTTGCTCATCGAGGTCCATGACTATAGGCCTTGCCAGTGAAAAGCCTACACCTTGAAATCCTTGAATCAAATGGGATGCTATTGTAGGATTAATGAAAGTGAATGGCTACATTGATGGGATGTTCATTGACGGAGGATGTTGCCCATGCAATGCCTTTTTTGAGGCATTGATGGCCTCGGTACCACCATTCAAATTGCGTTCAGGATTGGCCAGTTCTTTCCCAACATTGACTGTGCTTGTATGCTTTTTTTCCTTTAATGCCTCGAACACAACTTGGTTAGTTCAGCAATCTGGGCTTGGAGTTCCTCATTCCTATGGAGTGATTGCTCTTGAGACTCCTTATACATGAGTTCAAGTCTTTCAATGTGGGCTTGGTGATTGTTTTCCATTACTTTAGATTGTGAGTGTTATACTGATGACAAACTGTAGGTTCTATGTTTTAGAGCACCTTCACTTTAAATTATTACCAAATTAGGCTTTTATGATATGTTCGTGCAAATGTTTGATTCAATGAAAGTGGATATGTGATCATAAAGATAAATGAATTACTAAAACAATGAAAGATTTAGGTTTGTCATGCAAATGCAAAAAAGACAATTGGATTAAAGGGTAAATCCACCAATAACATCTATCATTAAAGCAACAAAATGTCTCGATTACATATGATTACATTCAAAAATGACTAACATGGTTACATTACTTGATTAAATGGTCTAACAAATACAACAAGCCTTGCTCATAGGCTTAGCGGGCAAGATATCACGTGTCAAGGATCAAGCTACATCCATCATGTTATCATCCTCCAACTGAGCTACTTGAATCCGCTCTATGAGATAGTGATGATGGTCCTGATAGTTTTGGTATGCATGATCAACCACTTGAAGCCATTCTTGCTCTTGGTGTTCGGAGGTTCTCATTAGTGCATTAACTTGGTCTTAGCGAGCTTGAAGCAGATGCTCTAAATCTTGAATTCTGAGTGTTAGAGCTTCATTTTTAGCTTGGTTTACTTTCAAATCCCAGACTCGGGCTTCTAACTGTTCATTTTCCATTGTTAAGTTGATACAAGTCCACATATTCTAACAAGCTTTTTTTTATTAACCCTAGTCGCTTTTCTCTATTGGTGTAGTTCTTTCTTGAAAGTAGTAATTTCTATCCTTCACTTAACTAATGACTTTCTAAGTCTTTGGGAGTTGCTTACTTTGTTGAGAGCCACATAGTTTTTCTTCAAACTCTTGAGATCCTCCTTGAGGTGGTTTTTCTTTTTGATAGCCCTATTTACCTTGCCATCCTAAAAGTAAAGGTCCATTTCTAGTTAACTACTTTCCTCTTTTAATCAAGTAATCTTCTTGACAAAAGTCACTTTTTCTTATTTGAACTTTTGGCTCAGAAATTATAAGAGAGAAAATCACTCTCAATTGAAGAATAGAATTTATTTTTTTCTTGATCTTTATCATTTTCTATTATCCTTTTGATTTTTGATCCTTATCATTCTCCCCGGGTTGGACTGGACTCGCCCTCGAGTCAAACTCAGTATCGTCCTCAAAGTATGGTGAAATATCGGCAACATTGAAAGTAGCAGAGACTCCATAAGCACCTGGTAGTTCCACTTTGTACGCATTGTTGTTGATTTTCTGCACAACTTTGAATGGA
>JAQSVH010001205.1:0-10051 GCA_029448705.1 Adansonia digitata
CTCCTTATTGGGATAAATGATATTGATGCTTTGGTTTCATAAAAGAAAACTTCTCTTTCTACCTTTTTTAGAATTAATGATCATCTGTCGATTTGGGCAAGCACGGATTGGCATAAAAATCATCTTTCATTTTAAGATTGGCCACCATAAGCACATTCTCCTCTTTGGGATAAATGATATTGATGCTTTGGTGTCATAATAAAAACCTCTTTTTCTACCTTTTTTAGAATTGAAACTCGTTTATCAATTGGGATAAATAAACTTCGATTCACATAATAGCCTCCTTTCTTTTCATTATTGGGCATCGTAAGTACATTCTCCTCATTGGGATAAATGATATTAATACTTTGGTTTCGTTAGAAAAACTTCTCTTTCCACCATTTTTAGAATTAATGTTCAGTTGTTGATTTGTACAAACACGGATTCACATAATAATCTCCTTTAGTTTCATGATTAGGCACCATAAACACATTGTCCTCATTGGGATAAATGATGTTGATGCTTTGGTTAGATAAGAAAAACCTCTCTTTCTACCATTTTGGGAATTGAAGCTCGTCTTTCAATTGGGAAAAACATAGATTCACATAATAATATCCTTTCTTCTCCTGATTAGGCACTATGAGCACATGATCCTTATTGGGATAAATGATTTTGATGCTTTGGTTTCATAAGAAAAACCTCTATTTCTACCATTTTTAGAATTAATGTTCGTCTGTCGATTGGATAAGAATGGATTCACATAATAATCTCTTTTCATTTCATTATTGGGCACAATAAATGCATTCTCCTTATTGGATAAATGATACTGATGCTATGGTTTCATAAGAAAAGCTTTTCTTTCTACCATTTTTAGAATTAAAGTTCATCTTTCAATTGGGATAAACATGGTTTCATATAATAGTCTCTTTTCTTTTCATGATTGGGCGCCATAAACACATTCTTCTCAGTGGGATAAATGATATTAATGATTTGGTTTCATAAGAAAACTTCTCTTTCTACCATTTTTAGAGTTAATATTCGTCTATCGATTTAGAGAAACACGGATTCACATAATAATCTTCTTTCACTTTATGATTAGGCACCATAAACATATTTTCCTCATTTGTATAAATGATATTGATGCTTTGGTTTCATAAGAAAAACTTCTCTTTCTACCTTAAAGTTCGTCTTTCAATTGGGACAAACATGGATTCACATAATAGTCTCCTTTCTTTTCATGATTGGGCACCATACACATTCTCCTCATTAGGATAAACGATATTAATGCTTTGGTTTCATAAGAAAAACTTCTCTTTTTAGCATTTTTACAATTAATGTTTGACTGCCGATTTGGACAAATATGGGTTAATAGTCTACATTAGTTTCGTGATTGGGTGCAATAAACAAATTCTCCTCATTAGGATAAATGATTTTGATGATTTGGTTTCTTAAGAAAAAACATCTCTTTCTACCATTTTTAGAATTTAAGTTCGTCTTACAAATAGGATAAACCTGTATTCACAAAATAGTCTTCTTTTTTCCAAGATTGGGCACCATAAACACATTCTCCTTCCTGGGATAAATAATATTGATGCTTTGATTTCATAAGAAAAGCTTCTCTTTCTACCATTTTTAGAATTAATATTTGACTATCGATTTTGACAAGCATGAGTTCACATAATAGTCTCCTTTAGTTTCATGATTGGGCATCGTAAACACATTCTCCTCATTAGGATAAATGATATCGATGCTTTGGTTTCATAAGAAAAACCTATCTTCGTACGATTTTTTGAATTAATGTTCATCTTTCAATTGGGACAAACATGGATTTACATAATAATCTCTATCCATTCCATGATTGGGCACTACAAACACATTCTTCTTACTGGGATAAATGATTTTGATGCTTTGGTTTCATGGGAATCTCTTTATACAATATTTAGAATTAATGTTTGTCTGTCGATTTGGACAAATACGGATTCAAATAATAATCTCCTTTCATTTCATAATTGGGCACAACAATCATATTTTTCTCTTGAGGATAAATGATATTGATGCATTGGTTTCATAAGAATAGCTTCTCTTTCTACCATTTTTAGAATTGAAGTTTGTCTTTCAATTGAGATAAACATGGATTTACATAATAGTCTCCTTTCTTTTCATGATTGGGAACCATAAAAACATTCTCCTCATTGGGATAAATGATATTGATGCTTTGGTTTCATAAGCAAACTTCTTTTTCTACCATTTGTAGAATTAATATTCGTCTGTCGATTTGGACAAACACGATTCACATAATAATCTCCATTAGTTTCACGATTGGGCACCATAAACACGTTCTCCTCATTGGGATAATTGAATTTGACACTTTTGTTTTGTAAGAAAAACTTTTATTTATGCCATTTTTAGAATTAAAGTTCGTCTTTCAAATGGGATAAATATGGATTCACATAATAATCTCTTTTTCTATTCATGATTGGGCATTATAAGCACATGATCTTTATTGGGATAAATGATTTTGATGCTTTGGTTTTATAAGAAAAACTTCTCTTTCTACCATTTTTGTAGTTAATGTTCATCTGTCGACTTAGACAAACACGGATTCAGATAATAATCTCTTTTCATTTCAAGATTAGGCACCATAGCACATTCTCCTCATTAGGATAATTGATATTGATGCTTTGGTTTCATATGAAAAACCTCTCCTTCTACGTTTTTTTGAATTAATGTTCATCTTTCAATTAGGATAAACATGGATTCATATAATAATCTCCTTTCGTTCCATGATTGGGTGCTATAAACACATTTTTCTTATTAGGATAAATGATCTTGATTCTTTGGTTTCATAAGAAAAACTTCTCTTTCTACCTTTTTTAGAATTAAAGTTTGTCTTTTAAATTGGGACAAATAAGGATTTACATAATAGTCTCCTTTCTTTACATGATTGGGCACCATAAACACATTCTCCTCCTTGGTATAAATGATTTTGATGCTTTGGTTTCATAAGAAAAACTTCTCTTTCTACCATTTTTAGAATTGAAGTTCGTCTTTCAATTGGCATAAATATGGATTCACAAAATAATCCCCTTTTCTTTTCATGATTGGACACCATAAACTCATTCTCCCAGTTGGGATAAATGATATTAATGCTTTGGTTTCATAAGAAAAACTTTTCTTTCTACCATCTTTAGAACTGAAGTTTATCTTTCATTTGGGATAAACATGGATTCACATAATAATCTCCTTTCTTTTCATGATTAGGCACCATAAACACATTCTTCTCATTGGTATAAATGATATTGATGCTTTGGTTTCATAAGAAAAACTTTTCTTTCTGCCATTTTTAAAATTGAAGTTCATCTTTTAAATAGGATGAATATGGATTCACATACTAATCTCTTTTTATTTGGTGATTGGGCACTATAAACATATTCTCCTCATTGGGATTAACGATACTAATACTTTGGTTTTACAAGAAAAACTTCTCTTTCTGCCATTTTTAGAATTAAACTTCGTATATTGATTTAGACAAACACAGATTCATATAATAATTTTCTTTCTTCTCATGATTGGGCTCCATAAACACTTCCCTCATTGGGATAAATGATATTGACGCATTGGTTTCATAAGCAAAACTTCTCTTTCTACCATTTTTAGATTTGAAGTTCATCTTTCAATTAGGATATACTTGGATTCACATAATAGTCTCCTTCTTTTTCATGATTGGGCGCCATAAGCACATTTTCCTTATTAGGATAAATGATATTTATGCTTTGGTTTCATAATAAAAACTTATCTTTCTACTATTTTTAGAATTGAAATTCATCTTTCAGCTAGGATAAACATGGATTCCCATAATAATCTCTTTTCTTTTCATGATTGGGCACCATAAACACATTGTCCTCATTGGGATAAATGATATTGATGCATTGGTTTCATAAGAAAAACTTCTCTTTCTACCATTTTTAGAGTTGAAGTTCATCTTTCATTTGGGATAAACATGGATTCACATAATAATATCATTTCTTTTGATGATTGGGCACAATAAACACCTCTTCCTTATTGGGATAAATGATATTGATGCTTTCGTTTCATAAGAAAAGCTTTTCTTTCTACCATTTTTAATATTAATGTTCGTATGTCATTTTGGACAAGCATGGATTCACATAATAATCTTCTTCCATTTCATGATTGGGCACCATAAACACATTCTCCTTATTACGATAAATGATATTGGCACTTTGCTTTCATAAGAAAAACTTCTTTGTCTGCCATTTTTAGATTTGAAGTTCGTTTTTCGATTGAGATAAACTTGGATTCACATAGTAGTCTCCTTTATTTCATGGTTGGTCACCACAAACACATTTTCCTTATTGGGGTAAATGATATTGATGCCTTGGTTTCATAAGAAAAACTTCTTTTTCTACCATTTTTAGAATTAATATTTGACTGTCAACTTAGACAAACACGAATTCACATAATAATCACCTTTAATTTCATGATTGGGCACCATAAACACATTCTCCTCATTTGGATAAATGGTATTGATGCTTTGGTTTCATAAGAAAACCCTTTCTTTCTACTATTTTTAGAATTGAAACTCATCTTTGAATTGGAATAAACATGGATTCACATAATAATCTTCTTTCTTTGCATGATTGGGCACTACAGACACATTCCCCTTTTTAGGATAAATGATTTTGGTTCTTTGGTTTCATAAGAAAAACTTCTTTTTCTACTATTTTTAGAATTGAAATTCATATTTTTATTAGGATAAACATGGATCTGCATAATAATCTCTTTTTTTTCATGATTGGGAATCATAAACACATTCTCCTCATTTGGATAAATCATATTGATGCTTTGGTTTCATAAGAAAAACTTCTTTTTCTGTAATTATTAGAGTTCAAGTTCATCTTTGAATTGGAATAAACATGGATTCACATAATAATCTTCGTTCTTTGCATGATTGGGCACTACAAACACATTCTTCTTATTGGGATAAATGATTTTGATCCTTTGGTTTCATAAGAAAAACTTCTCTTTCTGCCATTTTTAGAATCAAAGTTTGTATTTTAATTGGGATAAACATGTATTTGCATAATAATCTCTTTTCTTTTCATGATTGGGTACCATAAACACATTCTTCTCGTTGGGATAAATGATATTTATGCTTCGGTTTCATAATAAAAACTTATCTTTCTACCATTTTTAGAATTTAAGTTCATTTTTCAATTAGGATAAACATGGATTTGCATAATAATCTCTTTGCTTTTCATGTTTGGGCACTATAAACATATTTTCCTCATTGGGATAAATGATATTAACACTTTGGTTTCATAAGAAAACATCTCTTTCTACCATTTTTAGAATTGAAGTTCATCTTCCAATTAGGATAAACTTGGATTCACATAACAGTCTCCTTCCTTATCATGATTGGGTGCCACAAACGTATTTTTCTCATTGGGATAAATGATACTTATGCTTTGGTTTCATGAGAAAAACTTGTCTTTCTATCATTTTTAGAATTAAAATTCATCTTTCAATTAGGATAAACAAGGATTTGCATAATAATCTCTTTTCTTTTCATGATTGGGCACCATAAACACATTCTCCTCATTGGGAAAAATGATATTGATGCATTGGTTTCATAAGAAAAACTTCTCTTTCTACCATTTTTAGAGTTAAATTCCATCTTTCATTTCGGATAAACATGGATTCACATAATATTGTCATTTCTTTTGATGATTGGGCATAATAAACGCATCCTTCTTATTTGGATAAATGATATTGATGCTTTGGTTTCATAAGAAAAGCTTCTTCTTCTGCCATTTTTAGAATTAATGTTCATCTGTCATTTTGGACAAACATGAATTCACATAATAATTTCCTTCCATTTCATAATTGGGCACCATAAACACATTCTCCTCATTACGGAAAATGATATTGATGCTTTGGTTTCATAAGAAAAACTTCTTTGCCTACCTTTTTAGATTTAAAGTTCATTTTTTGATTGAGATAAACTTGAATTCACATAGTAGTCTCTTTTATTTCATGGTTGGTCACCACAAAGACATTTTCCTTATTGGGATAAATGATATTGATGCTTTGGTTTCATAAGAAAAACTTCTCTTTCTGCCATTTTTAGAAAACATATTTGACTGTCGATTTGAATAGACATGAATTCACATAATAATCTCCTTTAATTTCGTGATTGGGCACCATAAACACATTCTCCTCATTTGGTTAAATGATATTGACCTTTGGTTTCATAAGAAAACCCTCTCTTTCTACCATTTTTAGAATTGAAGCTCGTTTTCGAATTGGAATAAACACGGATTCACATAATAATCTCTTTTCTTTTCATGATTGGGCACTACAAACATATTCCCCTTATTGGGATAAATGATTTTGGTTTTTTGGATTCATAAGAAAAACTTCTCTTTCTACCATTTTTAGAATTGAAATTCATATTTTTATTAAGATAAACATGGATTTGTGTAATAATCTCTTTTTTTTTTCATGATTGGGCACCATAAACATATTCTCCTTATTGGGATAAATGATATTGACGCATTGGTTTCATAAGAAAAACTTCTTTTTCTAAAATTTTTAGAGTTCAAGCTCATTTTTGAATTAGAATAAACATGGATTCACATAATAATCTCTGTTCTTTGCATGATTAGGCACTATAAACACATTATTCTTATTGGGGTAAATGATTTTGATGCTTTGGTTTCATAAGAAAAACTTCTCTTTCTGTCATTTTTTGAATTAAAGTTCGTATTTTTTTTGGGATAAACATGTATTTGCATAATAATCTCTTTTCTTTTTATGATTGGGCACTATAAACACATTCTCCTCATTAGGATAAACGATATCGACACTTTAGTTTCATAAGAAAAGCTTCTCTTTCTACCATTTTTCGAGTTGAAGTTCACCTTTCAATTGGGATAAACATGGATTCACATAATAATCGCCTTTCTTTTCATGATTAGGGGCAGTAAACACATTCTCCTTATTGGGATAAATGGTATCGATGCTTTCTTTTCATAAGAAAAACTTCTCTTTCTACCATTTTTAGAATTGAAGTTCATCTTTAAATTGGAATAAACATGGATTCACATAATAATCTCCTTTCTTTGCATGATTGGACACTATAAACACATTCCCCTTATTAGGATAAATGATTTTGTTGCTTTGGTTTTATAAGAAAAACTTCTCTTTCTGCCATCACGTATTTGCATAATAATCTCCTTTCTTTTCATGATTGGGCACCATAAACACATTCTTCTTATTGGGATAAATGATATCGATGCTTTGTTTTCACAAGAAAACTTCTCTTTCTGCCATTTTTAGAATTAATATTTCATTGTCGATTTGAACAAACATGAATTCACATAATAATCTCCTTTAATTTCATGATTTGGCACCATAAACACATTCTCCTTAATTGGTTAAAAGATATTGATGCTTTGATTTCATAAGAAGATCCTCTCTTTCTACCATTTTTAGAATTAAAGCTCATTATTGAATTGGAATAAACATGGATTCACATAATAATCTCCTTTCTTTGCATGATTGGGTACTACAAACACATTCCCCCTATTAGGATAAATGATTTTGGTTCTTTAGTTTCATAAGAAAAAACTTCTCTTTTTACCATTTTTAGAATTGAAATTCGTATTTTTATTAGGATAAACATGGATCTACATAATAATCTCCTTTTTTTAATAATTGGGCACCATAAACTGATCCTCCTCATTGGGATAAATGATATTGATGCTTTGGTTTCATAAGAAATGCTTCTCCTTCTGCCATTTTTAGAATTAATGTTCGTATGTCATTTTGGACAAACATGAATTCACATAATAATCTTCTTCCATTTCATGATTGGGCACCATAAACACATTCTCCTCATTACAATAAATGATATTGACGCTTTGGTTTCATAAGAAAAACTTCTCTTTCTACCACTTTTAGATTTGAAGTTCGTCTTTCAGTTGAGATAAACTTGGATTCATATAGTAGTCTCTTTTTTTTCATGATTGGGTACCAAAAACACGTTCTCCTCATTGGGATAACTGATATTGATGCTTTGGCTTCATAAGAAAGACTTCTCTTTCTAAGCTTTTTAGAATTAATGTTCGTCTATTTATTTCGATAAACACAGACCTCATAATAATCTCCCTTTATTTCATGGTTGGGCCCCATAAAAACATTCTCTTCATTTGGATAAATAATATTTATACCTCAATTTCATAAGAAAAACTTCTCTTTCTACCTTTTTTAGAATTGATGTTCATTTTTTAATTAGGATAAACATGGATGCACATAATAATCTCCTTTTTTTTTTCATGATTGGGTACCATAAACACATTCTTCTCATTGGGATAAATGATATTGATGTTTTGGTTTCATAAGAAAACTTCTCTTTCTACCATTTTTATATTTGAAGTTTGTCTTTCAAATAAGATAAACATGGATTCGCATAATAATCTCATTTCTTTCCATGGTTAGGCACCATAAACACATTCTTCTCATTGGGATAAATGAAATTGATGCTTTGGTTTCATAAGAAAAACTTTTCTTTCTACCATTTTTAGAGTTGAAGTTCGCCTTTGAATTGGAATAAACATGGATTCACATAATAATATCCTTTCTTTGCATGATTGGGCACTACAAACACATTCCCCTTATTGAGATAAATGATTTTGTTGCTTTGGTTTCATAAGAAAAACTTCTCTTTCTACCATTTTTAGAATTGAAGTTTGCATTTTTACTGGGATAAACATGGATTTGCATAATAATCTCTTTTTTTTCATGATTGGGAACCATAAACACATTCTTCTCACTGGGATAAATGATATTGATGCTTTGGTTTAATAAGAAAAACTTCTCTTTCTAACATTTTTAGAATTCAAGTTCATCTTTGAATTGGAATAAACATGGGTTCACATAATAATCTCCGTTCTTTGCATGATTGGACACTACAAACATATTCTCCTTATTAGGATAAATGATATCAGTGCTTTGGTTTCATAAGAAAAACTTCTCTTTCAATCATTTTTAGAATTGAAGTTCATGTTTTAATTAGGATAACATGTATTTGCATAATAATCTCTTTTCTTTTCATGATTGGGCACCATAAACACATTCTCCTTATTGGGATAAATTATACTGATGCTTTGGTTTCATAAGAAAACTTCTCTTTCTGCCATTTTTTGAATTCAAGTTAATCTTTGAATTGGAATAAACATGGATTCACATAATAATCTATATTCTTTGCATGATTGGGCATAAACACATTCTCTTTATTGGGATAAATGATTTTGATCCTTTGGTTTCATAAGAAAAACTTCTCTTTCTGCCATTTTTAGAATTTAAGTTCGTATTTTAATTGGGATAAACATATATTCACGTAATAATCTCATTTTTTTCATAATTGGGCACTATAAACACATTCTCCTCATTCGGATAAATGATATCGATACTTTGGTTTTATCAGAAAAACTTCTCTTTCTACCATTTTTTGAGTTGAAGTTTGCATTTCAATTGGGATAAACATGGATTCACGTAATAATCGCCTTTCTTTTCATGATTGGGCACAACAAACACATTCTTCTTATTGGGATAAACGATATTAATGCTTCGGTTTCATACGAAAAACTTCTCTTTCTACCATTTTTAGAGTTAATATTCATATATTGATTTGGACAAACATGGATACACATGGTAATCTCTTTTCGTTTTATGATTGGGCACTATAAACGCATTCTCCTCATTGGGGTAATGATATCAATGCCTTGGTTTCACAAGAAAAACTTCTCTTTCCACCTTTTTTAGAATTGAAGTTTGTCTTTCAATTAGGATAAACATAGATTCACATAATAGTCTCATTTCTTTTCACAATTGGGCACCATAAACATTTTCTCCTTATTGCGAAAAATGATATTGATGCTTTTGTTTCATAAGAAAAGCCTCTCTTTCTACCATTTTTAGAATTGAAGTTTGTCTTTCAATTAGGATAAACATAGATTCACATAATAGTCTCATTTCTTTTCACAATTGG
>JAQSVH010001266.1:0-35380 GCA_029448705.1 Adansonia digitata
TGTTTTAATCTTTCCTTATGCAAAGAAACGAGTTAAAATCGAGTTTTGGATCAATGGTGGATGAGTCAAAAATGCCTAGATCATGAAAATGGCCTGCATGTATCGATACATTGCATAATGTATCGATACATTTGGTCCAAAAACCTTGGTTGTTTCGATACAATGAACAATCTATCGATACAATGATCAATGAATCGATATTATGAACCACTGTATTGATACACGTTGATATGTATCGATACATTCCTTTACAGAATGCATGTTTTGGTCCTGGCATAGTCTAGTATCGATACATGAGGTCCTATACCGATACGAGGCTTATGTATCGATACTTCTACATGTTGTATCAATACAAATGGGGACTTTTTAAATTTTTGGCATGTTGGAGCATTGTATCGATACATTCAAGTAAAATTATGAGTTTTCTCATATCTTTTATCCCCGGATACCTTGGAATACATCATTTGATGCCACATCTTTGTATTTACCTTTGATATGATCCCTAGGCCTTTTTGACATCCTCAAAATATAGCATCACCTGGCGGTCATCATCGCCTTTTACGTCCATGCTCCAAATTGCTAAAAATTAGCTCGGACAAAATAAGGTGTCTATAATGATGACCTGGTATCAAAAGTTGGAAGACTACATACATGATTGGCATATGAGCACATTTTCATGACATTTGAGTAACAATACCAAATGGAGTTCTCATGTAGTGTCAAGTTCAGTGAACTTGTTCTCTAACAATCATTTATATGTTATCCTTAAGCATTATATTGCTTTAATTGTATAAAATGTGGTTGAATGCTTTCCCAAAAAAGATGACTTAGCATATGCTAGACTTTAGGCATTGCCAATGGCCATTATGGCAATACATTGACCATGAACTATATTTGGAAACAACTTTGATGCTTATAGGATATTATACTTGTAACACACTTGCACTCCTTTGCAAGGCCATATGTATCTCTTGGGCTTTATTCAATTAGTACTTAATAAACAATTATTGTCATACTAACATGAAAGAAAACCTTGTCTGAGTTAAAAATAATTATTGGTTTGCATTATGAACTATATATTCCTTCCCCAATCAGATTGGCTCAAGGGTATATGTTAAAACTAAGATAAGGGTAATGGCCAAATATTGTTTACTTGGAGTAGGAGAGTTCTACGTCAAAAAAAAGTTTTGATCTTGAATCAAAAATTTTCTTTATCTATACTTAAGGTAGTGGCTAGCCATATGCAAGATAGCTTGTGCAATGTATGAGAAAGTGAAGAAAGAAAAGTTCTAACCAAGAGCAAAAACAAGAAAAAAGAGAATGGTTTTCCTCAAGAAAAAAGAGAAAGCTTTTGGCCTAACTTTCTCTTTCTTAAAACTAGTACCTTGCTTGATCTCCTCCTCTTCTAATCTAGATAATTGAATGCCATGTAAAATAGCTCTAAAAAGAGGTTTAATCCTTTAAAAATGAGAATAATTATATTTTGATTATGGTTCGCACAATCCAACCAGCATTAGAGAATCACTAATCTTTGAGAAAGCTCTAACATTCATTATTGTGGGTCACTATTGGAGGCAATACATATGTATTATTTGTGAGCTTAGAGATTGTGCATGAACCATTAAGTTACTGAGTTTGTGCATGGATCGACACCCTTAAGACTTTACGTATGTATGATTTTTAAATCTCATGGTTGGAAAAACACCTATGTTCACATGCTTAGACCAAGATTTTAGCGTTATTTTAGTAATTTTACATCAAAACCATCTCTTTTGGGATCGTGTAGCACTTTCATGTTAAAACATGTCCTTTAAAGTCATCTATGTTAGTTTACATTAAAGTCAAGTCTTTTAGGGTCATGTAGCATTTTCATGTCAGCAAATATCCATTAAGGTCATTTTGGTAATCTTACATTAAAACCAAATTTTTTAAGGTCATATTAGCACTTTCATATAAAAAATGTCTATTAAGGTAATTTGAGTATTTCTACACCAAAACTAGGTCTTTAAGGTCATGTTAGCACATTCATGTCAAAAATCAAATAGTTAAGGAAGTTTAGTATTTTTCCATTAATATCGTGTTTTTAAAGTTAGGTTAGTTTTTTTATGTCGATATTGAACCCATAGGCTTCTTTATTTTTTTTATAGATTCATAAAATTTATCATTATTATTATTATTATACCTTGTATTTTAATAAAAATAAGGTAATATCTCCGAGTTAAAAATAGCTCATTGATTTATTCCATTAAGGAAGGGTTTTATCAATTACTTTTAATGATGAAATATTTTTCTTTAAATAGTGAATTAGAATTTTCAAAGATTTTGAATAAAAAAGAAAAACTTTTGGTTTTCACCCAGTTTTTTTGATGGTGTGCAAAAATATTTCTTTTTAGAAAATAAAATCTGACTCACTCTAAGAGGATATAATAATAATAATAATAAATAATTTTGAAACATGGGAATCATTTTTTTACAAGTATTAAGAACAATTTTAACTAACATCTTGGATAACAGGTAATTAAGAGGTACAAATTTATTGGAATTGTGAGAGTGCTCATCCGTCTTTACACACAATCAACCCTAAATTTATTTTTCTGGTTTGTTAATGAACTGTGGACCCATTCTTAAGGGTTTCATAACCCTTGAAAGATAAATTTTTACAACTGACTAATCTTACCTAGCCCAAAAAGATTGGCGGCGCCCCCTAAATTACTAACTATTTCATAATAGCCACAAGGGAAGGTGGGTAAGCAACTCACTTAGATGACTCAAGCTCAATTCTTGGCCTAAACATTCATTTTTAACCCTTTATAGCAGCATTATTAGGATTGAGCAACTTAGATAAGTCATGTATCATGATCTAAGAATTAACTTTATACTTTCTTCATTTCTTGAGAATTATTCACAATATATGTTGAATGTCAATGTGAAGCATTTGGAGGTTACCCTGTGTAGATTATTGAATACGCTCACCACAACTACAAAGACCATCATGAAAAAAAGTCAACTTTCCATTTAATCATTTCTTCTACATTAAAGAATAATAAAAGAAGAACAGATATTAGATGGGATGTGCCTTTTTCTTCAAACAGCTTAAAGGCCTCATGGTGGGTCAAGAAATAGAAGGGCAATGACAAAAGAACATGCCACTATTGTGAAAAACTAGACCATTGGAGGCATAACTGCAATGAGTACCTTGATTCTATCAAAGAAAATAAGCTTAATAAAGCTTCTACTTTAGGTATAATTTAAGACAAATTTAGTTCTCTCATTATATGATACCTTATTATCACACTAAATATGTATGATATATTGTAGGGACCAAGGAAAAAAGCAATGAAAACAAACCATGAGGATGGCAACCTTGCTAATGTTGATCAAGTATGTTTGGATTTTTTAGAAATATTATTTCTTAATTTATTTTTGAAACAATGGATGTTTTCATTTTGACATTGTAAACCAAAGTTTGAGGATCTTTTAATATTTATATTTCACCATATAATTTTCTGGCATATAGCTGCATTCTTTTATTATTTTCCTCTTAAAATAAATAACTTATGGAATTGTTCTTGTAAACACCTAATCTTGTTTGGCCCATTAAATTGTAGTTTCCTTAAACTTGAAACCTTCCAAAATTCCTTAGGATTTCCAAGTCCTATTTGGTCATGAATTAGAAGGAAACCTTAAAAGGATCAAGTGAGGTCAAACTTTGTCAAACCTAATCAACTTGATTCAAATCGATTAAAAACATCAAACCAGGCTCAATTAAGTCAAAGACTAACCAAATTCAATCAAGTAAGCTTAAAGTAGTCGAACCAATCAACCTGGGTCAAACTTAGTCAAATATGTCATACCAAGTGTAACTAAGTCAAAACCGATTGAAAAGTTCAAAATTGAGATAGATAGATCAAAATAGGAAAAATCAATATCAATCAAAATTAGTTGGCAAATTCAAAATAGGCTTAAATACATATAGCACAGGACATACTTGTAAATAATAATTAATGCTATGTAGATTTTTTATTTTGGGTTTTTTAATGGAATGTTTAATAAGACTTTTTCCTAATAGGATTTTTTAATTAAACATTTTAAGGAGTTCAATTAAATTTTTACTTTATTTAAACTAGGGTTTTTTTAATGAAATTTCTTAAGATTTTAATTAAACTAAAAATCGATTGGAGTTTTTACTTATAGATTTATTATTATTAAGCATTTTACATATCGAATTTTCCATTGAACTTTATATATATATAATTTTTAATTAAACTTCTACGTATAGAAACTTTTTATTAGACTCTTTATCAAAATTTTAAGTAAATCTTTTGGCACATAGAATTTTCAATTAGACCTTTACAAATTCTAATAATTAATCAAATTTTACATTTAAAATTTTCAACTAGACTTTTTGTACTTAGAATTTATCATTAACCTTTCTATATACAAAATTTTCAATTAGACCTTTTATAGAATTTTTAATTAAAACTTTTTGCATATAGAATTTCTATTTGAACTTTTTATATATAGATTTTTCTTATTAAACTTCTGGATCTAGAATTTTTAATTTGACTTTGTATCTATAGAATTTTTAATCAAACTTCTTACTTGAAGAATTTTCAATTAGATTTCAACCATGACTCGAACTAATAAGAATTAAGATTGACTTTTGAACCATTTTAGGAACCAATGGAATTCAAGGAAGACCTTTCAAACTTTATAAGAGCCAATAGGATTTAAGCACTATTTTTCAAAAGTTTGGAGTATATACGATTTATCTTGAATGCATAGGCCATCATCTTACTTTAAGAAAAATAATTAAGCCCAAATCATTAGATGTAAAAGGTTGGTAGATTCTTACAAGCAACATGACATGAGAATATGAGGTAAACCAAAAAAAAAAACAAATTTAGAGGAAGAGAAATCAAGAAAAAAATTATCATTCCTTGCCCCATAAAGTGAAGTAAAAAAGGGATGTTAAAGATGTCTTCATCTATTTTTTTCACCCATAAAAAAGAAAGACACCATTCTTGAAAAAAAATGGAAGAAAAGAAAAAGAAGAAAAAGGAGAAACAAGAAAAGGGAAAGAAAAAGCATTTTTCCTTTTAATTTCATTGAAGGTAGCTTACCATCTTTTTTTTTTCTTAGTTTTCATCATCTTCATTTCATCTTTTCTCCTTCTCCAAAGCTCTTGTTTTATTTTCCAAGTTATTTATTTTTCTTTTTATTTTTTAAGCTTGATAATCCTTAGTTTCAAACTTAGGTGATTTGAGCTAAAGATGTATAAACCTTTTAAAGACCAAACTTTGAGGAAATTGCATTATATTATGTTCTTATTATTTTTTTATTTAATTTTTGTTTATTTTACTTTCATTGTGTTATATTTATTTTTCCTTTTATATTTTGAGCTTGATGATCTTAAGTTCGAACTTATGTGATGATTTAAGCAAAGGTTTTCTAAAACTTGTAATGGCCATACGTCACAACATGGTTAGGAGATAGATTTTGACCAGCTTAACTTAAAGGATAGGTATACCTCTCATTCTGATACATATCTACATATCATTATTCTTATTTTTTTTTTTATGTTTAGGACAAGTCGTCGAGATGAATTGCTCACTTAACTTAATCTTAAATAGTCATTATAAACCGACTATTTTTCTAAAGTCACCACTAATCTATTTTGGCTAGGTGAGATTGGTCACCCATAAAAGTTCATAATTTTATGGTTACAAAACCCTTGAAATAAACTCCAAGGTCTGTAATTATACTAGAGATTATTTGTTAGGGTTCGAGAACCAGTTACAATCACAAGTAAGGAGTAAGGAGTAAGGATCGATCTCTCTTGTAATGCCCGACAATCGGTACTTTATTAATCATGTGTTAACTTGAATTTTAATTTTTATCTGATTTCAATATCTAATATTTAATTATAATTCCATGTTCTAAAATAAAAATTTTATGAAAAAATTTATTATTCTGTATGAGAAAAGTAGGTTTTTTAATGTTTTTGAAAGTTAAAATATCTTTCTTATCCCAAAAAAGGACTAGAGGAATATGAAAGTTTTTATCATTCTAACTTCGCACCTCAATGGAGAGCCGATGGAAAATGAAAGTTTTTAAAAATCAAAATTTCTTTTGTACACATCTAACGAGTCGAAAAATACAAAAGGTTTTTTTTTAAATTCAAAAAATTTTGATTTTTTCATTTTTTTAAAAAAAGGATATCTCATTATTAAATAATCTATAGCATCCTTCTCATGTGCTAAGAGAAATTCCATGTCTTACTTTAATTTGAAGATATTGCCTTGATTTTTAAAAGAAAATATCGATTGTATAAAAAATAATAACATTTTATCCTAAGACTTGATTTTGACTACACACACAACACTAGACTCAAAGGATGTAAACATGGTTGATAAGACCAGAATGTCCCCTAAAGTACATCTTTAATGTAGAAGTATCTCGATCACCCTACAGGCTTAAGCAAAATTACTAAAAATGCCCTTGGTGTATACTTTCGATGTGAAAGTATCCTAGTAACCTAAAGGACTCGATATCATCATGAATGAATGAACCTATTCCTATTATGCACCTTTGACATATAAGTATCCCATTGATCACTTAGGAGTTAGTTCTAAGGTGACTTAGTAAAATGCCCCCCAAGGACTCGATAACTTTACAAAAAGATGAACCACTCCCTATTATGCACCTTCAACATAGAAGTATTCAGGTGATTATAATGGACTCGTTCTAAAACAAATTACTAAAATACCCCTAGGATGTGCCTTTGACATATAAGTATTGCGATACCTTAAAAGACCAAAAAATAATATGATATGATACTTATACCCTTCATGGGTAACTTAAACATCAAAATTGGCCTAAAATGCAAAAATTGCTAATTGGTCCCTATATTTTTCAAAATTGCATCCTAGCTCAAAAATGGCAAAAAATGCAAAAAATGTTCCTAGATGACTAAAATACCTTAGACAAGTCATTAGATATAGGAAATGACTATTCTATTCTTATAAATGCAAGGTCTGCCTAATGAACTCTAGATTTTTCTAACTTTACAATTTAGTCATTATATGAAATAAATATACAAAGCAACATTAAGCACATGAAAATCAATGTGAAAATCATGCCAAATATTACCTCAAGCATTCAAATAAATACCGTTGGTCTTGGAATAATTTTTTCTAATTTTTTGTAAACAAGTCTCTAAACTTTCAAAATTTACAAAAAGATCCCAAATAGATTAAAAATGTATGAAATGATGCTAGAAATGAGTGAACGACACCTTTAAAGGTTTGCAAGTAATCCAACTAGGCTATATGGCCTTAGAAAAGATTTTTGCAAGCTTTGCAATTTAGTCCCTATATGATTTAAAATACAAAATTAAACATCAAATATATCAAAATCAACATGGAAAACAAACCAAAAGTCACAAGGAATATTGGCCAACTACTTTTGCCTTAGAACAATATTTTTCAAATTTTACAATCAAGTCCCTAAATTTTACAAATTTACAAAAAGGCCCTAAAATGGTTAAAAATGCATAAACACATTTAAATATGTTAACATGCTTGAGAAAATAGTCCTAGATGTCTCAAAATGTATTTGGCCAAGCTTGGATGACAATGAAAATTGTTTTACATTTTTTTTCAATTTAGTCTTTACATTTTTCATAATTGCAAAATAGCTTAAAAAACTCAAAACATCATAAAATTTTCCAAGTTGGGTTTGGCTAAGCTTGGAATCACCCTTCCAAGGCCTCTAAAATTTTGGAAAATTATTTTTAAGCCCCTACAAGTTTCAAATATTATAAAATAATCTAAAATATTATAAATCAAGCATGAAAAGTTATCCAAGGAACATAGGGAGTTTTGGTTGGCTTGTGTTTCACCAAAATGTAATTTTTCTATCACATATTTCCACGGATATTAATAAGCATACATGTTATAATTTTACCAAGCATAAATGTCCATAAAATCATGATAAATAATGATATATCAATATAATCAACATGAAAACATTAAGTAAAATAACACTAGCATATATATATATATGTATAAATATATATATATATGAACATAACATTATTTCTATCAACAAACACAAATAATCTGGATGAAAATCAACTTATTACTAATAAAAATTAAATATAACAACAAAATCAATAAATTTTGATTGTAGTTTTCATGGTTGGTTTTCCAATATGGATAAAAATCCATGGGCTCAACTTAGTCACAAAGTTTACTAAAAAAAGGAAATACAATAGAAAATAATGAGTATGAGCAAAAATCACAAAGAAACTACCTTTAAAACTTGAAAAAACTTGAAAATTCTTAAGGAATTTTGCTATTTTTTTAGTATCAAAGCCCTTAGGTCATTCTTGAAACATTTTCTCCTTCATTTAAAGGGGAAGTACAACAAGGGCTCTAGAAAAGTCCCTTGGCTGAATTTGGCCTTCTTTCTTTATTATTTTTTATTTTCTTATTTATAGATATTTTGATAATATTTAATTACTTAATATATTTTTTTCATTTTGTCAAGCTCATCATACATGAGCCATCAAGAGAATTCTAGACCATGGTGAGTCGTGAGATGAAATGGGCTTGTTGGAATAATTAAAAAATGGGCTTGTTGGGCTTGTAGATAATGAAATAGGCTTGGAAGAAAATAAAAAATGGGCTTGGCAAGGTTATTGGGCATTTGGGCTTGTACATAATGAAATGGGCTTAGAAGAAAATAAAAAATGGGCTTGCCAAGGTTATTGGGCTTGCCAAGGTTATTGGACTTGTTGGGCCTATTTGCAAAATTTGAGAGTTTTAGGCTCATTAAGGAAATTTTGCCCGAAATAAAATTAATAAAAATAATAAAATTTTCTTATAAAAGTTCCAAGTATTGAATTATATAAGAAAATTTTCAAGAAGTCTTATTGCAAGAAAAAAAACCATTATAAATCCTATACTCATAAAATTTTATGAGAAAAACCTTTACGAAAGAAAATTATTATTTGGAAAAAAGTGCAACTTATAAAATAAATTAGATTTCCAAAAACTAATTTAATATGAATTTAAAGAAAATATTTAAAAAATTTTAAGAATTATAAATTAAGAAAAATCATATAAAAAAATTTATGGAGTAGAAAACTCTGTATTTTGGAAATGAGAAAATGCCAAAAGTAAATCCAACTTCAGAAAATTGAGCCAAATTTAATACCTTGCTCAAAACATTAGTTGATAAAAATAATAAAGATAAAAACTTGAATTTTAGAATAAGTTTTATTGAAAAATTTGTGAGCAAAAACTCGCGGTATAGTGAAAAATTCAAAATTAATTGATAAATTTGTTAGTTTAACACCTTGTAGGGTAAAATGCCAGTATAGATGTATTAAATTGTTTTGATTTTGGAGTACATATCGGCATAAATGTCACACTGATAGCAGTAAAAGTATACGAAGATTATCTTTCTAAATTTTATAGAAAAATCTTAAAAATTCAAAAAAATGGGAAATTTAACCTTAATATCATTTGTAGAAATGGATCTCCAAAATTTGATTAACAACATATTCAAAAACAATTTTTCTCTTGAATATTCATCCTTTTTATTTGAGATTTATTCTCTACAGCTATTGAAAATGCATGTTTTCCTTCACATGCATATGTGGCTATCTTGGGAACCGAACTTGCTTGGGGGAGATCGACCTCTACCAATCCAGCTATTAAGTTCTCAACCTTTGATATTTAAGACTATTAAAAAAAGGGGCCAAGACGAAATTAGATGTCTACAGTTGCTGAGAATCAAGAATAAAGGAAAGACCACAAAGACACAATTTCGTTCGGACCATTAGACTTTGAAAATAAATAAAACTAAAATGTACATATAAATAGAATAACCCAGGGCGAACCCTTAGGTTTGAATAATGACTAAGGTGAGGCCTAAGTCTAAAGTGTTGATTGGGGTGAAATCATGACACTTAAGAAAATAGATTAAAATGAAACCTAAGTCTAAAAGGACTAACTAGGACAATACCATGACAATCAATGAAGGAGATTAGGATGAGACCTAAGCCTAAAAGGATTGATTGAGACAAAACCATGACAATTAATGAAAGAAATTAGGATAAAATCTAAGTCAAAAAGGGTTGACTAGGGCAAAACTTAAGTAAAAAATGGTTGACCAGGATAGAACCATCTAAGCAAAAATAGTTTGATTGGGATAAAACCTAAGCAAAAAGGGTTGACGAAGGCAAAACCTAAGTAAAAAAATGTTGACAACGGTGGAATCATTTAAGTTGAAAAGGTTGACTAAGACAGAAGCAAAGTAAAAAAAGGTGACCAGGCAGAATCTAAGTAAAAAAAGTTAACCATGACGGAACCATTATAGTCAACTTGGGTTTGACCAGGGCAAAACCTAAGTCAAAAAGAATTAACCAAGGGGAGCCTAAATTAAAAGGGATTAACTAGGGCAAAACCATAATAGTCAACTTGGGTATGATAGGGCAAAACCTTCAGCCAAAAAAATTGACCAGGGTAGAACCTATGTCAAAAAAGGGTTAACTAAGGTGAAACTTTAATAGTTAACTTAGGTAAGACTAGGGTGAAACCTAAGTCAAAAATGATTGGCCGAGATAAAACTTAAGTCGAAAAAGGGTTGACCAAGGTGGAACCTTCATAGTCAACTAGGGTACAACCAGGTAAAACCTAAATAAAAAAAAGATTGATCAAGATGAAACCTAAGTCAAAAAGAGAACTATGGTGAAACTGTAGCAGTCAACTTATCTAAAAGGTTGACTAAGATAAAACACCGTAAGTGAACGAACATAAAAGGTTAACCCTGATAAAACCTTATGAGTTAATAAATCTAAAGGGTTAACAAGGATGAAACCATATGAGCTTATAAGTCTAAATGGTTGACTGAGATGAAATCCTTGAAGTTAATAAGTCTAAAAGGTTTTCGAGGACAAAACCATACAAGTCAACAAATCTAAAAGGTTGACTAGAGCGAAACCATAGGAGTCAACAAGTCTAAAGGGTTGACTAAAATGAAATCTTACAGGTTAACAGGTCTAAAAGGTTGAACATGATGAGACCATATGAGTCAACAAATCTAAAAGGTTAAGAAGGGCGAAACCATACGAGTCAACAAGTCTAAAGGGTTGATTAAGATGAAACCATACAAGTTAACTTGGGTAGAGACAATGCTTGATATTCAATTGATTTGAAGGGATGCAAGACTTACCTTTTGATTTTAAAAAAGTCAACATGATGAATGGTTACTTTTCTCCAATATCATGCTTAGTTTTTAATCCACAAATCATTGAATATGATGAATGCAAAATGTATATAATGTATTTTCACGATTATATTTTTTGATTCATGATTTTTGTCATTATTCATACTAGATAATCTCTAATCCAACCTATTTTGGAATTGGAGGTATTTTAAAAAACATAACATATGTTTCTTTCTCATTTGCTAAAGTAAGTTTGAGTTTCTACCTAGAGTCGAAGGCATCTACAGAAAATGTTATGGTATTTCTTTTCTTTTGTCAAAAAGAGCTCATGCCTAAACTTGAAGTTGAAGGCTTTCTATTATACTTGGAGTTGAAGGTTTAAATCATTAAAGGGCTATTTTATGTTTGCCTCACCAAATCCTTCTCTTAATCTTAACTTTAGGAATATAAAAATTATTCTATTTTTCTTGAAAAGTCACCAAATAACAAATTAGAGTATTTAAATAAAAACATATTTCACTACTTGAAGCATATTTTTTTTAAAATGATGAAAAGTAATCACAATACATCTAAATTCTAGATTTACAAAATAAGATCAGCTTTTCATTTTAACCTGGAAAAAAATCTACTTGATCAAAAATTATAAAAATTTTGTAATAATTTCAACCATGAATTTTCCAATATCAAAGATAATGGATATGCCATTTTCATTTGTTAAAGCTTTCTTGTGATTGATAATCACCATTTGGGACATTAGAGGCACAAATAGGGTGGTACTGCTAAACATTTGTCTTAAAAAAATTGGTACAATAAAGTCAAAGTTTCTCAAGACCAAGCTTAGGTAGATGTTCTTTTCATGGGAGTTCCTTAAAAAGTAAACAGTCAAGTTATAACATCCTTTTAATCTTCAAACACAATTGCCCCATATGTGTTAAACTAATCTTAATAAACACCAAGTCTTAATAGGTTAATTTGAAAGGTTTTTGGCCAGCATTAATTTCTAAGGTAGGGTACAAAAGTTCTAAAAGGTTATTTTAAAAGGAATTAATGTTTGGGCATTTGACTTAGCTCTTTGTTGATATCATGAAATTTTTAGAGGTTTAGGATCGAATTAACATTGAAGAGTTCTTTTTTTTTTTGTAGCTACCTTAATCAGTTTATGACAATTATAAAGCCTTTGAATTTGTTCTAGATTTCTTTTTTCAGGTTTTCACCCAAGAACTTCTTATTTTAATTGATAACTGTTTAATATTCTTTAGGACTCAAAAATTATCTAAAAAGATGAACTTTAAAAAGTTCCCTAGGAATAGCTCGACAACTTAAAGAGTTATGTTTGATCAAAATGGACTTGGTACGTACATAATGTAGGCCATGGTTTATTGTTTAGAAAGAAAATGATAGACATACCCAAATCAAGTGTTTAAGGGTGATTGAATCATGGATTATTTCTTTTCAAAAAGATTCTCATCTAGCATTTCTTCGCTTTTGAATGAACTTGAACTTTAAACTTTCTTCATTTTTTTTACTTTGAAGGAAATTGAAACTTAAACTTTCTTGATTTTTTATTTTGAAAGAACTTGAAATTTGAATTTTTTTTATTCTTCACTTCAAAGGAACTTGAAATTTAAACTTTTTTCACTCTTTATTTTGAAAGAACTTTAGAATTGAGCTTTCTTTATTCGTTAAAATTTATATTGTGACAACTAACTTGATCTTCTCGTAACTTTAGAATGGAATTTGCCTCTGATCTTAAAGCTTTGCTTTACTTGCCCCTAGTGTGAAGGATGATCTTTGATTAGGGTTTAAAGAAAGAATAAATCATTGGGCTCAAAAGGGATCGCAAAGGGAATAATTTTCTATATTTGGAAAAAGATAAAGAAAGATGGCCTTTTGTCATTTTAAACAAAGCCATTTGAACTAGCAAGCATTTCATTGGGTGAAAGGGTTGTTTTTTTCTACAATCATTTTGAGTACCTTAATAACATGATATTGCAATTAATTTTTAAAGGCTGAAAGTATGCCCATCACCATTTTTAGCTTTATAGCCACCAATGAATGGTTATGGTTAAGCTTTTGAGAAAAAGAATTGAATTGGCATAGGAAAACATGAACCTCGTATCTTATTTATCAAATATTAGATTGAAAATGCTTTATTCGAAAAAAGCTTTTTGGCTTATATTTGTTTTCATTCTTTCTAAATCAAAGATTTGGAAGAGTGTTGTAGAAGTTGTGGTAAAAGGTTATCCGAATTCGAGAGATCTTAGAATTACTATCATTATTCTAACGCATCGAATTATTGGTATATGAATTAATTTAGAAGTATAACTTGTTTGTTCAACCTTCAAAGAATCTAAAAAGGAACATTTGTGTGTGAAAGATCTCTAGTTGTGAAAGGTCATGGTTGAATGTCTAAGACAATCATGTATGTAAAAGTGAATGACCTTTCTAATAGAGTCAACATAATAGTGATTGTCTATTAAATAAAAATTTTCAAAATGTTGTCATTATCTTAGATACTGGAAATTATTATCAACGAAATTCATGGTCCATGACAAAATGCTAACTATTAATAAACCAAAATTTATTTCATCATTCACAGTTTCTAAAAAAAATTTAAATTTAAGATAGAAACTACCTTAAGATCAATGATTTATTTTATCATTGACAATTTCTAAAAAACAAAATTTTAATTTAAGATAGAAACTACCCTAAGATCAATGACCCTGAGGCCAATCATCCTTGATTGGCATCCATTAACGTCTGGAATTTTGTTGAGTTAGCACTGTTGAGGGCCTAAACTTTGCTTTTTCTTTTAGGGAATCTTTTAAAGGGATTTGCCTTTTTTCTTTATCAGGGACATGTTTTGAATAGATTGGGCTGAATGTTATTGCAAAAGACTGGAAGTTGGTTTCATGGAAGTAATAGATAAATATTTCTTGATAACATGGCCTTAAAATATTTAGCAATTGGGCAATTTTCATTTTCTTGTCATAACTGATTGTATGAATAGTCTGACAGTAGTGGGAAAACAAAAAATTTAAGAGCATCAAATAGCCTTAATAAAAGAAATAGATAAAGAACAAACTTTCTATGGCTCTTAGAGCAAAACAGTTGCAATGAGACAATAGAGGAGCTCAAAACTTAGATTTTGTCATCGATGAACTTCTGCAGGTTTTTAATTATTCATAGCTAGTCTAACCACAAAACATGTTTTCATGAAATCTAAATTATAGATGAACTAGGGGAAGATCAAGTGGTGTATCAGACTCTAAGTTTTCAAGCTCAAAAATTCCATAAGATGAGTTGTTATTTCACATCATCTCAATCATGCTGTAAGCACAGCCATTATGTAAGAGTTGATTCTTTACTAAATTCTTTATCTAGTGAGATGAATCTAAAAGCTCATTGCATAGCAAAGAATCATTGAATTAATTCAACTCAGAATTTATAGCAAATTGTGATTCCCCGCTTAACCGTCATAGATACTCTAAATTATCTTTACATTGAATAACATGCATTAGTTGATAAGATCCTTTAATAGAAAATGTTGCATCTTAGCATTCGGATGTACCACTCTGGGTAGGAAGGTTTTTGGGCTTTATTGGGATAACAAAGATTATTTGATTTTGAACGAACAAAGAAAAGAGCTCAGTGTAGAAAATCAATGAGCCATGGTACACCTTTGTCTTTTTTTTTTCCTTTTTTGAGAATTACCTAAATTGCTTCTTGGGTCCCTTTGCTGTTTATAAATCTAGGTTGAAAAAGTTCACATAAAGGGTTTCAAGATATAAGGATGATTTTGTTAAAATTGTTGAGTGATAAAAGATTGGGGTTGAGGATGCAATTTGAATGGATTTCCTTGCTTTCTTGACTTTTTATGGTCAACTTCCATCGACTATGACTTGTTGGTATTTATTAATATGATCACTTTCACATCTCGCATATATCACTTGTTACCCCTTGGTGAGCTTTAGGGTCAGCATAAATCTGTATTATACGATTGGTTCCCACATATTGAGTGCCTTGAGATGTTGCTTTCAGCTCGTACTTCCCCAAATTCCTCTGGTAGAAATATTGATATAATACGAGGCTATTTCTTTAGTCAAGGTTTGCTTTTGTGCAGTCATTTCTTCCTTGTCAAAGTTAAAGATTGCCAAATTCTCTTGCATGATATCAATTTTTGCATTTCCCTTTATGGGAATGTGTTAGGTTAATATGATGGTTGGTGCTGAATTAGTTACAAGCATGTTATGTTGCATATTTTGGGCTTTTGCTAATTGTGCAACTTGAGTATGTGCTAGTTTATCTTCAACTTATACTCACTCAGATTCCTTGACAAGAGTGTCAATAGTATTTTTTGGATGCTAGCAGAATGGCTCTTTTACCGTTTATGCTTGCATTTTTTTTTGTCATGCAATATCTTGTATATAGTGACTTCATGTTATTCCACCTTAAATGGAAAAAAGAATTTTAAATTAGTTCATGTGAATATTTATGCGCCCATCCATGTATGTATGTTAAATGAATAGAAAAATTAATGTATGAATTAATAAGTAAACAAATGAATGAATCAAAGTATGAATGAACAAGTGTATAAAGCAACATTTAATGACACAAATTAGGTTTTAAGCCATTGGCCAATCAGACATGAAGATTATTATGGAGGCAAGAATCTGAGAAATTTGGATCATGATTCAACACCATTGTTTCATCCACCAAAACTTTCTGATTTATTCATTCATTGTTGGGTTACATAACCATATTTACAGGTTTCAAATGAAAAAGCAACAAAAGAGCTACTTTTGCAAACACTTCATTTTTTTCTATCTATGCTAACACTTCAGGGAATCCTTGCAAGTCTTAATCATTTTTTTGAATCCTATATTTGTAAAGCCTACCAACTAGCCAAAAAGGTTATTTTTATGTTCTAATGCTTCCAATTTTTATCAATCACTAAGCAGATTTTTCATTCCATGAACTTCATGGCCAAACTCTTCTTCAATAGACTCTAAGGTACTAATTCTTACCTCCAAATTATTATCCATGTCTTGATCCTTGAAATGCAATAAATGAAATGAATTTAGCACATCATGAAAATTATGAATACATGAACATATAAACAGATGAATTTATGAACCTTACAGATGTAAGAATGTTTGAATGAATTTACAAGTCCTCATAGGATGTGAATGTCATTCAAAAATTGAAAAGGAAAAATCCTAAGATATCTTTTCTCTTTTTCTTTAGTAGGCCCAAAGGCTTCAAAATTTTAATTAATATCATTTTGATTTGATTTGTTGTTTCATTTTTCTTCCTTTTTGTTTGAAAGAAAGGTTCATGATTCTTTTTCTTTCTCTCTTTTTTAATTAAGAAATAATCCATGAGGTGCACTTTTTTTTATCACAGAAATTTTTATTAAAAATGAAATAACTGCTAAAAAATGCTCTAAGAAAATTAACTGTTGAAAATTAAGGCAAGAAAATGTTAGAAGCATTCTCCCATGAGTACCTAATTTGGTAACTGCTAAAATTAGGTATGGCTCTAACTAGGCAAGGCACTTACTGTTCATTACATGAAGTTTTGGTTGAAAATTTAAATAGGTTCTCGAATTACTCATCGATTCCAAAAAGAATTAATAGTACCCTAATTTTTACCCATCACAGGTTTATGTTGAAAAGGGTTCAATTCTAGTGGGAATATATTCTATCCTCATAATGAGGTTAACACCTTAGGCAAGCATATCGTGTGGGAATATATTCAATTCTAGTAGGTTTTTTGCTGGCCCAGATTGAGGCTAACACCTTAAAAGGCAAAGCTACTTCACCCTTTCCTAAAATATTGGGTAATCTATGCCCTTTCATATGCCTGAAGGAGAATCTAATGCATATGCATGTGTATAGTGTGTGCAAAGGAATGAACAAACCTTTTATGACTCGACTCTTTTAAAAATAATAAAAGGCCTATCTTAAATGCTTAGAAAAATAATGTTTCCAAGAAAACAAAATGTTAGTGAAAAATATGAGAAGTATATATAAGAATTTCCATATAAATCAAAATCAAAATAAAAAATAAAAATAATTTTTGTTTTAAAAATAGCAAGAATTAGAATTAAATATTGGTTGAAACAAATCAATCAAAATTTAGTTAACATGTGATTAATTTTAGGCCTGACTCTAACTTGTCCCTAGTGGAGTAGCCAAGCTGTAACGATATAGTCAGAATACGGATCTTGACCAGCTTAACGTAAAATGCGAGTGTGCCCCTTATTCCTATATATATCCACATATTATTATCCTTTTATTTTTAGGGGCCATGGCATTATTTATTTTTTTATTTTTCATGTTTGGATATAAGTTGTTGAGATGAATTGCTAACTCAACTTAATCCTAAGTGGTCATTGGAAAACAAACATTTTTCTGGAGTCACCACCAATCTATTTTGGCTAGGTGAGATTGGTCACTTGTCAGAGTTCATATTTTGAGGGTTACTAAACCCTTGAAAACAAATTCCAAGGTTTGCGACTATACCTAAGATCACATGAAAGGTTCTTGGAGTCGATTACAATCGCGAGTAAAGGTCAATCCCTCTTATGATGCTTGACAATTGGTGCCTTATTAATCATGTGTTAACTTGAATTTTGATATTTATCTGATTTCAATATTCGGTATTTAATTATAATTCCATTTTTCAAAATAAAATTTTATGAAACAAATTTATTATTCCGTATGAGAAAATAGGGTTTTTAATATTTTTGAAAGTCAAAATATCTTTCGTACCTCATATAAGGACTTAAGGAATAAGAAAGGTTTTATCATTCTCTTTTGGACCCCATTAGAGACTCGGTGGAATATGAAAGGTTTTAAAAATTAAAATATTTTTTAGCCCACTAAAGAAACAAAGGAATACAAAAGTTTTTTTTTTTGAAATTAAGAAAAATTCCAATTTTCTCATTTTTAAAAAGGATATCTCATTATTAAAATAATCCATAGAATCCCTCTCATATGCGAGAAAAAATTTCACGTATTACTTTAATTCACAGATATTGCCTTGATTTTAAAAATATTTGATTTTATAAAAGATAATAACATTTGTCCTAAGACTTGGTTTCAACTATACGTATGAAACCAGATTCAAAGGATGTAAACATGGTCGATAAGACCAAAATGTCCCCTAAATTACACCTTTGACTTAGAAGCATTTTGACGACACAAAAAAACCTAATTCTAAAGTAAAATTACTAAAAATGCCCTTGGAGTATACCTTTGACATGAAAGTATTTTGATAACCCTAAAGGACTCGATATTATCCTGAAGAATGAACCTATTCCTACTATGCCCCTTCGGCAAATAAATATCTCAGTGATCACTGAAGACTTGGTTCTAAGGCAAATTATTAAAATGCCCCAAAGGTGTACCTTTGACATAGAAGTATCCTAGTACTTTAAAGGACTTGATAACTTTATAGAAAGATGAACCTATTCTATTATGCACCTTCGACGTCAAAGTATCCCGATGATCATAAAAGACTAGATTCTAGGATAAATTATCAAAATACCCCTAGGTTGTACCTTTGACATATAGGTATTCTAGTACCATAAAAGACTAAAAATGATATGAAAGAACAACTATACCCTCTATAGGTACTTACACAACAAAATTAACTTAAAATGCAAAATTTTTCAAAATTGTATATTAGCATCAAAATGGCTAAAAATGCTAAAAATGTTCCTAAATGACCAAAATACCCTAGATGGTTAATTAGATGTGGGAAATGACTATTCTAACCCTACAAATGTAAGGTTTTCTTAATGGACTCTAGAGTTTTCTAACTTCACAATTTAGTCCTTATATATAATAAATGTCACAAGCAGTGTTAAGTACATTAAAATGAATGTGAAAATCATCACAAGCTTTCAGCCAAAACCTTGGCCTTAGAATAATTTTTTGATTTTTTGCAAACAAATCCCTAGGCTGTCAAAAATGGTAAAAGAGTCTTTAAGGAATTAAAATGTATGGAATGCTTCCAAACATGCTAGAAATGAGTGAAAGACACCCTTAAAGGTCTGCAAGTGATTTGACCAAGTTGTATGGCCATAGAAAAGATTTTGTAAGCTTTACAATCTAGTCCCTACATGATTTAAAATACAAAATCAAACATCATATATCAAAATCAACATGGAAAACATACAAAAAGTCATAAGGAATATTGGCCAACTACCTTTAGCCTTGGAACAATATTTTTCTAATTTTGCAATCAAGTCTTTAAATTTTATAAATTTACAAAAAGGTCTTAAAATGGTTCCACATGTGTGAAACACATTCAAATATGTTCATATGCTTGAAAAACTTTCCTAGATGTCTCAACGTGAATTCGGTCAAGCTTAGATGGCCATGGAAAATTTTTTTTAATTTTTTACAATTTAGTCCTTGCATTTGCCATAATAAAAACAACCTAAAAAATTAAAACATCATAAAAACTTCCAAGTTTGGTTCAACCGAGCTTGGAATCACCCTTCCAAGACCTTTAAAATTTTGGGCAAATTATTATTAAGCCCTTCAAGTTTCAAATATTACAAAATAATCCAAAACATTATAAAATCAAGCATAACAAATTATCAAAGGACCATGGGGAATGTTTCACCAAAAATTTTTTTTCCATCATATGTTTTCGTGAATATTAATATCCATACATGTTATAATTTTTCCCAAGCAGAAAGATGCATAATCATGATAAGTAATGAATATATCAACATAACTTAGCATGAAAATGTTAAGGAAAATAACATAAACATGTATATATAAATAACATTATTTCTATCTACAAAGATAAATAGTCTAGATGAAAATCAACTTATGACGAATAAAAATTAAATATAACAACAAAATTGAAAAACTTTGATCATGGCTTTCATACTTGGCCTTTCAATATGGATCAAAATCCATGAGCTGACATAGTCACAAATCACTATAAAAGGGAAATATAATAGAAAATAATGAGTACGATCAAAAATTACAATGAAACTAACTTTAAAGCCTTGAAAACTTGAAAAAACTTGAAAAATTCTTAAGGAATTTTGATAATTTTTTTAGCATAAGCCTTTAGGCTTTTCTTGAAACATCTTCCCCTTCATTTAAAAGGGGAATTTCAGCAAGGGCTTCAGAAAAGTCCCTTTGTCAAAATTGGCCTTTTTATTTTTTTATTTACAGATTTTTTTTGATAAGGTTGAGTTAATTAATATATTTTGTCGTATTGTCAAGCTCATCATACTTGAGCCATCAAGGGAATTCCAAACCATGATGGGTTATGAGATGAAATGAGATAAGAATTAGTTAGGATTAAACTAAGTTAGAGAAAAATTCAAACTTAGCTATTTTAATTCTCATCCAATTTCAAAATTAAAATAAATGTATTCAAATGTGGAAAAATGAATAAAATCATTTATATATAATCAACTAGAAATTCTATGAAAGAAATAAATTGAAATGATTTAATGGTAATAAATTAAAAATTGTCTATTCAAGAAATAAAATTTCATGTGATAAATTTAATTACAAATTTAATCATGTGAATGGCCAAGTTAAATAATCGTATGAAAATTTTTGGCCCAAAAGAAAAAAAAACATTTTGGAGAAAGAGAAAGTTAATGGGCCTTCTTATAAAATTAAAATGGGCTAATTTAAGCCTTGCTGTAAATCAAATGAGATCGTTAGAATAATGAAGAAATGGGCTTGTAGGGAATGAAACAAGCTTATGAGAAAACCAAAAATGGGCTTGGCAAGGTTATTGGACTTGTTGAGAAATTATTAGGCTTGTTGGGCCTATTTACAAAATTTAAAAGTTTTAGGCCAATTAAAGAAGTTTTGCCTAAACTAAAAATAATAAAAATAATAATATTTTCTTATAAAAATTTCAAGTATTGAATTATAAAATAAAATTTTCAAGAAGTCTTATTTGCAAGAAAAAGACAATTAAATATCCCAAACTCATAAAATTTTAAGAGAAAAACCTTTATGGAAGAAAATTGTTATTTGGAAAAAAAAGCAAAACTCATAAAATAAATTAAAATTTCAAAAACTAATTTAATAAGAATTTAACAAAAATATTTGAAGAATTTTAAAGATTATAAACTTAAAAAAAATCTTACTGAAAAATTTATAGAGTATGAAACTTTGTATTTTGGAAATGAAAAAATGTAAAAAATAAATTCAACTTTAGAAAAATGAGCCGAATTTATTACCTTGCCCAAAAATTTTTTTGTAGAAATAATAAGATAAAAACTTGGATTTTGGAACAAGTTTTATTGAAAATTTCATGAGTAGAAACTTGCAGTACAGTGAAAAATTTAAAATTAATTCACATTTGTCAATTTGACATCACATGGTATAAAATGCCAATAGTTTTTTTTAAATATTTTTAATTTTTTGGAGTGCATGTCGACATAAATACTATATGGGTATTGGTAAAATTATAAATTGATCAACTTTTTAAATTTTATAAAAAATCTTAAAAAATTCCTAAAATGGGAAATGAAATTTGATCGTGACATTATTTACGAAAATGGATTTCCAAAATCTGACAAGAAACTATTCAAAAGCAATTTGTCTCTTGATTATCCATCAATTTTATCCAAGATTTATTCTCAATAGCCATTAAACTGCCTTTTTTTCACGTGCGCATGCAACCATTTAGATATGATTAAATTGGTCTTGAGAACACACAACTTGCCTGGAGAAGATCAACCTCTACCAGACCAACCACTAACTAAAAAAAAAGGGCTTGGACAAAATTGGATTTCTACAGTATACCTTGAGTAAACTATTTCATTTTATGTTCTTGATTTAAATTATTTCCATGCTTTTATGTTTGTTTCATTTCCATTCTTATTATATTTAATTTCAATATGTTTTTTGAAGCTTGACGATCCTAAGTTTCAACTTAGATAATGGTTTGACCTAAGGTTTTCTAAACCTCTTAGAGGCCAAACCTTGAGCATATTATTTCTTTGTATGTTCTTGATTATTTGTATTTAAATTACATTCATGTTATTATGCTTATTCCATTTCCATCATTGTTATGTTTACTTTATGCTCATATTGTTGTAATGTTTGTTTCACTTTTTTTTATTGTTGTATTTACTTTAATATTTACCTTGAGCTTGATGATACTAAGTTTAGACTTAGTGATGGTTTGGGCTAAGATTTTCTAAACCTTTTAGTGGCCAAACCTTGAGCAAGTTATTTCATTTAAGTTCTATTCATGTTGTTATGTTTACTTTGTTTCTGTTAATTTCTTTTTATAAAAGATATGCATGGTATTATTACTTGTTCTTAAAGAGAAAAAAAAGTAATTTTGGTTATATTTCTAAGGATGGCCAAACCTAAAAGAGTCTCTTTCAATTTCCCCAAAATGTTTTCATGCGTATTAGGAACCATTTAGTAATTTTTGTGCATTTTAGGTTCATTTAGTTTAATAAATATAATCCAAGGACCATTTAAAATTTTCATGAATTTTAAGGTCATTTAAGCTATTTTATATAATATGGGGATCATTAATTTTCATGCATTCTTGGGTTATCTATATCATTCTACATGATTTAAGGACCATTTAGCAATTTTCATACATAGGTCAAGCTTATAATGACTATTTAAGAACTTTTTCGAGTTCTATGTGCATTAAGGCCATTCTAGTAAATCATATGAGAAAATCGAGTCTTTTAGGGTTAATTTTATACATTCCATCAAAGTTAACAAAAGTTGAGTCTTTTGGGTTAGTTTTATACTTTTCATCAAAATTGTCCAAAATTTAGTCTTTCAAGGTTATTATACTTTTCGTCAAAATTGAATAAAGTTGAGATTTTTAGGGTTAGTTTTGTATTATCCATTAAAGCAGATTGAAATCGAGTCTTTTAGGGTGAGTTTTGTACCTTCTATCAAAACTAACCACAATTAAGTCTTTTAGGGTCAGTTTTGTACTTTTTGATAAAACCAGCAAAAATTAAGTTTTTTAGGGTTAGTTTTGTACTTCTACCAAAACCAACCAAAATCAAGTCTTTTAAGGTTAGTTTTGTACTTACTATCAAAACTAGCCAAAACCAAGCCTATAGAGTCATGTGGGTATTTGCATGTTGATGCATGTCCTTTAAAGTTAATTAGGTGATATTATGTTTAAACATTGAGCATATATTTTTATTAATTAGATCTGTATTTTTAATAAAATCGAGGTAATACCTTTTAGTTAAAATAGTACACGTATATCTTCTAGTATATGGAAAGAGCATTTATCAATTTTTTAAACAAAGTGAAACCTTCTTTAAAAAATAAAATTAGAATTTTTGAATTTTCTCGAAAAATAAATATTCCTTTTGGTTTTTCAAAGGGTTGTGAAAAATATTTAGATTTTAAAACCAATTAAATATGATTTACTTTTAATTGGAATAATTACATTAGTTTAATTGATTTTAAAACATGGGAATTATAATTATATTTCAAAAAATTAAAATCAATTTTAATAGAGTTAGGATAACACATAATTAGGAGGTACTAATTTATAGGTGCTATGGGAATTTTTCTCTCCCCCTATATGTAACTAATTCCTAAACCCTTTTCTCATGAATCTATAGTTTTTAAGTGGACCTCGGAGTTTTTTTTCGAGGGTTTCACAACCCGTAAAAGATGAACTCTGTTAGGTGACCAATCTCACCTTACCTATAGACTGGTGGCAAGACATTTTGTAATGGCCATTTAGTAAGAACTCAAACAGATGATTTGATTCAATAATTATTCCCATCCTAATATGAGAAAAGAAAATCATCTAAGTCTAATGTGTTGAATTTTCATGTGGCATCTTACAACATAGTCATTTTAGTATTTTTATGTCAAATTCAGGCCATTTGGGTCATGTTAACACTTTCATGTCAAAACTAAACCTTTAAAGTCATTTTTATGTCAAAACTAGGTCTATAGTGTTGTGTTAGAACTTTTTTGTCAAAATCGAACCTTAGGTTTATTTTAGTATTTTTGTATCAAACCCAAGTCTTTAGGGTTAGTTTTACCATTCTATGTCAAAACCAAGTCTTTAGGGTTGTTTCAGTATTTTTAGGCCAAAACTAAGTCTTTAAAGTAATTTATAAAGTAACATGCCATTGTAATATATCGAGGTATAAACCTCAGCATATCAAAGTAGACAACATTTTGTATCATTATATGACCCTAGCCAATTAGATAAATTGCTCGTTTAAACCTTTCATATCAAAATACAAGAATAACTGGGTTAAGAAGTCGCCATCAGTCTTTTTTGGCGAAATGTAATTAGTCACCTATTAAACCATTCACTAAATAGTCATAAAACACTAAAGGAACAATATTACAAGTCTACATATACTATAAATCTATAAGTTGGGCTTGAGAGTTGGTTACACCACAAAAAAGGATTGATGTTGCTCATGATGCCCAATAATTGGTACAAACTAATCGCACGTATTCAAATTTGTTTTTCTCGATTTCAATCATATGTATTCAACCATAATCCCATTTTTATTCACCAAAATTAAACAAATATCACAAACAAAAATGTATCTCGCAACTTTTATTAGGACTAGCTTGGATTTGCAATTAATCCAGAGTAAAAATCATTTATAAAGGAAAACTTCTCAAAAACATTTGACTCGAAAAATATTCACTAATTTGACTCCATTTTCAATACTTTTTTTTTTATCAAATTTGACACTATTTAAACGAAATCACAAAAATCGATGCTTGGATTAAATTGAAGAAATCATAACTTTAAAAACAATAGTAAAAGTAAACTTTTATTTAATTCAACTTTGAAGCTTTAATGTGAGTCATTAGGGGACATTCTATAGGACACACCTAAACTTATTGACACACTAAACATGACTTCTAGAATCAATTCCAAGGAATCCAAATGCCTCAGAATAGTGAACACCAAACTTAGGAGAGAATCAAAATAGGTGAATAGATTTGACCTTTCAAGCTCTTTGAATTTATTATAGATTATTCCTATAACATAAATTCATTAAATAAAGTTCTATGAATTTTGACTCGCTATACTTCAAAACTAAAAATATTTAAAAAAATTCTAGAAATCAATTTGGCTATCACATAAATTTTTTTAATTAGACACTATTGCATCCTACAACACTTTTGATAAACCTGACTTCTAGATTTTCTTCTCAATTTGTCTGGAATACCCACCATATTAGCTATACATGCTTGGATGGCTTACTCACTATAATTTTACAAAATAGTATGAGAAAAGTACAAAAAAATTATTACCCTTATCAAAATAGTTTGTATTAATGATCAGGTGCAAAAATAGAGCCATGAGAATAACTTGTCTTTTAGGATTTTTTTTGTATTCGTCGGATGATGAAATCGAATGTTTCAAAGTTTTATCATGTAGCACAATCAATGAGGACTATAGAAGAAATACAAAAAAAATTCCTAAGATCTATAACCTATTCAAAAATATTTTTTTTGCAAGACTATCATGCTAGACTGCAATAGTAACTCTAACATAACTCTGATCACGAAACATTTTGTCAATTTTTTATAAAACATTTTTGGATTTTTGAACATCTAGTAGCAAGACCAAAGTAGATTCTATAAATGTCCTATATGAGGAAACAACAAAGATCTCTAAGTGATTTGACCAAGATCTATGGTTTCCAACATTGGTGATATGCTTTGGAGTCATATGAATATCTTCATATTTATTGTTTTTATTCATTATTATTTATTCCCAACATGTGAGAGGCACACAAATGCCACTCACTTGTGTGCTTAAACTAGTAACCATAGTGACACCTAAACATCATTCAATGATTTGCACTAAGGTTTACTAAGTTTAAACTCAACAAAACATATTTAAACAGTTAGAAAACATTTTTGTTTGCTCCCAATCAACCTTAAACTAAGCTATTTTATTAAATGTCCCTAAGTTGTTCATATAAGAACTTATTAAACATAACCAAACCTTGACCCACCTATTGATTAAGTGAACCAAACTTTACCTTCGGGTGTTCCTTTTAGAAAAACAAGGTTTTTACACATTTTAAAGACCTGAACAAGTATTTTATCAAACATTTAATCTAGTAACCCATAGTTTAGCAATTAATTAACCATAAACCTATTCTATGCATAAATTTGCATAGTCGAACCTTCCCAAAGCTAATTATGCTTTTCTATTAATCAATTCTCATCATTTAACAATCAAACATAAAAGAACAAGCTTGGATACAATTCAATTAACATGAGTATCAATCCAAGAATGCTTTTCACCATTTGAGCTCAACAATTGAACATACAAGCTTCTAATTTCACTGAATAAAGCATCAATTTCTGATTAAGCAACTTTAACTCAACTTATTTCATCTCGATTTCATCATTTAAGCATAAATTATGCAAAGCTCACTCAAGCACACTAAGATCCTAGCATGGCTAACCTAGCTAGATGAATTTTTTCTTGTTTAAAAACTCTACTAAGCGCAAAATCCTAGAATTTCATTATTTAGCACTCGAGTTCTAATCACTTAGATTTTGGCTCACACTAGCTCAACTTAGTAAGATTATGCAAGAATAGATCAATTAAGCTCAATACCTTATGAACTTAAGCTAGTCGAACTAGAGAGCAAACTTCTAGAAGTGTTTGTACAATTAATCAAGCTAGAGAATCATGATTTCATCATTTAAACTTTGTAATTTCAGCTCCATGTCATTAGAATCTAGTTGAACTAAGTTTAAATAGTCAAGATCCTATCAAACTATGTTGGCTAAAGCCTAGATCCTAGGAAATCTCTTGTTGAACCTAGGTCTTGATCTCTAAGCTCATTTTTAAGTTAGATTTTATCAATGAATCACTCAGGCAAGCTTAGAATAACATGAAATCAAGTAAATCATAGATCAAAATCAAATCAAAGCATCATAGCATTAAGACTTAAGATGGTTGAACACAAGGGATCATGCAAACACTTAGGCAAATTAAAATTAAAAACAAAGAGTAAGAAATTATACCTACTCTAAGCTTGATCTTTTCTTAGGAATGATGAGAACTTAAGAGAAAAGTAAATATTCTAGAATTTCTAAAATTTATAAATGTTTCTAATTTTTTTCAAAATGTGAATATCCTTCCTTATTTGGATGCCTCAAGGTTAGTGATTTAAGCTTAAATCATCTTGGGGTAATGTTAGCTCAATCACTAACTATAGAGACCCTATTTTATTTAGGCTAGCATTCAAGGCATCCAAAGTCATTATTGGAGGCATCATTGGGGTTAGTTTACAAGCATAGGTCATTTTCTCATTATTCTCGGCTAACATGAGGTGTTTGAGAGGCTAAAGGTATGTATAATCAATAAGTATCAATACGTGGCCTTTATGTATTGATACAAAGTTTTCACATCACCAAAAATGCAAGTTTCACATGTTGTATCGATACCACTAGCATTTGTATCGATACACATGTTTAAGTATGATACCTCACCATCTTTATCGATACAAACCTTTGTTAATAGCTTAAAATTATGATTTTTGGCAAGATGTATTGATACACAAGCTTTTGTATCAATACCTAAGGTAAAAAAATGTTCTATATATCAATACAGAGTTTTTGGTATCCATAACTAGAGGTAAAATTTGCCTTGTTTAATGATACAAAGCTCTTGTACTGATACACCAATGCATTCTTGCCCAATTTATGCCATTTTCAGCCTTTGCACCACCAAACTTAAAATCCAATTTAGGCATGCTTTTAAGGCAAAAAAAATCAAAATTCATAATAGGCCTCAGCATTAGACTTGTGATTGGGTTTCAACAAATTTTTTAGACCCAAAATGGCTTGAAAATAGGACATTTTCATAGATTGCATGGTTTGTTTAGGGGTATGTTTGGCTTTTCACCACCTATAAACAGCTTCAACATTTTTGCTTCATCACCCTATTGTTGGTAGTTAATGAAATTTCTACCAGCTGAGCATAGTACACATGATTATCATGTGGTACATGGAAAAAACCCCATAATACCCTTATTTTTGGCTCTTAAACACTCAGCTAAGCGTAGGATTATAAAAAGCCAACTTTGCCAGTAGCATAGTACATTCATAATCTTTACACATTCTTCTTTATTTTTTAAACATTCTGCAAAGAAACTTTTCAGTCTTTAAACTCTCTTTATTCTTGTAGCTCTTTCAAACCATCTTTAAAAATCCTTTAAAAACATTTTTTTCTTCATTTACACCCTTTAAACTCTCTTCCACTTATACCATAATTAAAAAAAACTCCTTTTCATTCTTTCCTTGCTGGTTGATAGCAAAGAGAGGGAAGACAATGAGTTTAAAGCTACCACTCAAAGGAAAGGCTAAAGTTCAAAGTCTTATTAGGTATATTTTCTATTCGCCTTTCATTTTATATTTTATTTTTCATTATCTCCACCAGGTAAAGAAATTTTTATGTTCCCATGACCTTATTAGGATCCTCATTGCATTATTGTGGCATAGTTTGTGGTAGTTTTAGGATCTTTATGACCTTTTTAATGCCTTGATGTTACTTAAATGACCAAATCAAAATAACCCTCATTGATGCATTTCTTGTCATGCTCTATTTATTTTTACATGCTCAACTCATGCTTGAATGTTCATTCTAGCATGTTCTAGGCATATTCATGTGTTTTCTTGTATTTTGGTATGCTTTAGGAAAGAAAAATGTCATCTTGAAAATTCCAACAACCTTTCTTTACATAAACATGTTCATATCACCTTTAATGCATGAATCTTGATGTTATAATGTATCCATGCATATTATTAGTCTTTCCTTATCACATTTATCTTTTTTTTTTTCATATTAAAATGTCATCTTTTTATGTCTAAATAGGAACTATTTGTGCTCATTCTTATATATGCCTTGTTTAGTTCATCTCTTATTTGTCAAGATGCTTACTTATTTGCTATAAAAGTCTAATTTCTAGAAACCCCCAAGTTAAGTCCATATTACCTTCAATAAATAGAGATTAACATGATATATTGTTTTCATTAATTGGTTCTCCAAGCTTGGGGAAAAATCAAGCATATAATGTCTTGATTCATGATCAAATGAGGTTAATTATTCTAGTTTTCAAAGCGAAATAGTTTTTTTACTTATTTTAAGTGTTTTTGCTTGATTTTGAGTTTAATACCCTTATTAATGGCAAGGTCAATGGGTTGTTTTATTTATTCAAAATTGCTCCAAGATTGTATAAATGAGCTCGTGAAGCCCATATCGCCCATTCTTTTCTATCGCGGACATTCAAATGTCCGTAGCTCTAGTCTAGCCTTAGAAAACCTGAAATATTAAAAAACTCCCCTGTTTCACCTTAGCAACACTGTGATCTTAACTTGAAAAATCATTTTGAGCTATATAACCTTTTTCGAATTTTAGGATATTTTTACCTTAAAAAGCATTGGATTATCTTTCCAATGGTACCTTGTTTGTGATGTGCCAAATGAGAGAGCTTTAATTTTTCAATTTTATGCTGCCTAAAATTTTTGAGCTCAGTAATCCAAATTCTGTTTGGGCCATTTCGGCCCACCAAATGGTTGTTTTTGAATTTTTAAAATACTTCTATTAAAAATTTGTTGAAATTCCCTTCCTGGAAGATGCAGTTTATGATTTAACCATCTAAACATATCTAAAATGATTTTTCAAAGTTTGTGATACCCTTTTCCCTGCATATGTTGCTAGTGCTAAAACAACCTTAACTTCAAAAATTACTTTCACCTAGAAATCTATTTTCTAAGATTTTTGGAATATTTTTGTATTAACCCTTATTGATTTACCTTTCTAATGATACCCCGTTTACCTCTGAAACCTCTGAATTTGCCCAAAATAAATTTGAGAAGAATAATAGTGTGATGTTGTCCCTTGTTTTTAGGATTTGAAGGATTAAACAAATCTTTTGAACCACTCTTTCGAGGCAATCAAATGCTTCAAAATGCATCTGATTAATTTCTTATGGAGTCGTGTTTCACTAGATGGGTCACATGAGGCTCGGATCAAGACCAAAACAAAAAATCTAACTTTATCTTTTATTTGAATTATTAACTTTAATTTTAAGACACCTATTTTCACCAAAGAAATATTCAATTTCTCATAATATAAAAAATCTTCACCATAAAGGATGCTCTAACCCTATCTTTTTGAGGGAAAAGTTTAACCCTACTTTTCACTCCAGAATCCAAATTTTCTCTCCCAAACATCCTTGTGCCTTTTAATCAAAAACTTTTTTCAAAAATATCTAAAATCTTCACCATTAGGGATACTCCAACCTTATCTTCCGAGGGGATATCCAACCCTACTCTTTACTCAGAGAATTCTAATTTTTTTTCTCTCCTAAACTTTCCTGGGACTTTTAATCAAAACTATTTTTATGCCTTACGTGACCATTGAGTCTAAATGTGTCTCAAAATTGTCATCTTAGTTATTCCTCAATAATCAAAGACAATTATGAGATACATTTCGATTGTCTCTCATTTCTTATGTTTTTATGTTTTTATTTTATGCAATATTGATCACATTCCCTTTTGTTTTACTAACATGTTGCCTTTTGTGGTGTTTTTTCTTCATTCATGTTTCCAAATTGTGTTCAAATTACAAGGCAATGTTCTATGTTGGTAGTCTCTAGTGCTTGAGAATATTTGATTTTTCAAAAATTAAATTCGGAGATAATTTTAATACAAAATTTCTTATGTTCCCTAAATCTCCAGGGCATATACATGGTTTAATTTTTTTTTTAAATCAGGTTTATAATTTTCACAAAATTTCATGCATTAAAAGAAAATTATATCAAAATAATGACAAGTCAAAACCTAATAAACCAAAACCAATGTAAGACATGGCTAGCTAGCGAGTACTAATTTTGGACATCGTCGGGTGCTAATCCTTCTCCATGCATAAAGACACCTAAACCCAACCAACAAATCTCTAGAACTTATAGACCTTGAAATTGATGTTTCAACTTTCGTAACTCCAAATATCATTTTTTTCAATAGGCATCGAATTATGCCTAGCCTTAAATGATAGGTGGCCACTTAAAGTCCTTGACCACTTCTTGGAGGCCATCTAAGATTGTTTGGACAAGTGATTTGTCCAATAGTCCTCACTATCATCTCATCATGCCTAATTCAAATCCCGACAAAAGGATAAACCAAAGGCAATGATTACAATAATATAATTTTATATTTTTCTAAGTTGCACATGTCACTGTCTGAGTAATTTATGCTTAGGCAGTGTGTTGGGTAAAGGCATGTCGTGATAGTTGGCCAACTCCATTGTGGACAAATTAGAGAGTTGGCCTACAACTAGCTGTTTTATTTCTCAGTTCCCTTAATTTTCAATCATTATTTACTTATAATCTTATTTCATCTTTGTTTACTAATGTTTTACCTTCCATGATTTTTGTCTTGGTTCATCAGACACTGTGTTGTTCGATAAGTATGGTAACAAGGGGTAAACAAAAAGTTTGATTTTTTCCTTGGTACATATTATGCACATTCAATTGCATTAGATTCTTAACAAACTCCATGGTGAAATTAGGGCCTAAATTATTAGGAGGAAGTAAGCTATCCACCTTCATAAGTAACCCTTCACATAAGCATAGTAAAACCTTCCAACATGTAAAGTACCTATGTCTCTCATGAGTAACCCTCTGCATATATATAGGGAAATCCATCCATCAGATTGAACCCATTTTGCCAAGCCTGTGATGAGCCTTAGATGAAGGTGCCTCAGTTATCCTTATTGAATAAATAAATGATTCAGATACCAATTTAGGCATCAGCTCAAACCCATATAATGAGCCTTACAAACCTAACCATGTCAAAACTATACCAAAGTGCTAGAATAACTTGGAGAATAAGAAACTTAAGGAAACACTTCTTACCTTTTACTCTTTTAAACTATTATTTTATTAGGCAATGATGAAAGTACATTAGTGCCTATGTTTTCAATTTTTTCCCTTAATAGATCGTTAGCACTCCATTATGTTATCTGATGGATTTCTAACTCTTGTTTTCCCTTTAGGTAAAATGCACGAGTGATATCACCCATGATCCTTTAAAGGCCCTCGTATTACCATTAAACCAATAAATCTAACCCATTCAAGCCATTATGTTGTCTGATTGATGGCTTAACACATGTTTGCTAATAAGTGACAACGGATGTACATCATTAACTAGTTGGTCAATTCTACTCGAAAGGTTTCATAGCACCTCTCATCAAGGGCAAACTAAATCTAGTGGAGCTGTTATGTTGCCTGAATGATGGCTAACAATTATTGTGCTCCTATAGATGGTGGCATGCAATGGTTGTCATCTAAAATTCCCTTAAAGCTATGTTTCACTTTCATAGGAATGAAATTTAATCCACTTTTATTATCATTCTGTCTAATTGATGGCTAGGCATTGATCACTCGTAGGTAATAATGAACAAATACTATCACATAGGCTGTTAGTTTTAACCCATAAGAAAAGCTACCTATGATTTTTTGACTTGGACATATTTTTCTGTTGTTTATGTTAATTTATACCATGAAGAAAAAGTGATTCTTTCTTCGATTCTCTAAGGCCATTCTAAGGCATTGTAATGCCTATTATTGGGGCAATTCCTAAGCATCCCATATTTCCTAAGGCGAGTACTAAGTCATCCTTAACCTATTTGTTGGTTCTCAATCTGAATAACCCAACAAAGTAAAAGAAACCTAATGGTGCCAAAACTGTGGAAATTATAGAGGATCTTGACAAATATCAACTGTTAGAAAAATGAAAAATTTGAAATCATGGATGCCAAATCTCTCGGCATAGTTTCCAACCTCATAATCCCACCCAAGTTTAAGGTACTTGAGTTTGAAAAGTACAATGAGACCACGGATCTGACTGCCCATCTCCAAATACATTAATGAAAAATGGTTGAGTATAAAAAGAATAAAAAGCTTCTGATTCATTGCTTTCAAGACAGTTTAATTGGGGCAGTTGCTCGATGGTATAATAAACTGGAAAAAGCCAAGATCCAAGCATGGGTTGATCTTGCTAGGGCCTTTTTGCACTAGTATAAGCACATTTTTGATTAGGCACTTGATAGTTTTTTTTAGAAACATGAAGAAAAAACCAACCGAAACCTTCAAGCAATTTGCCTAAAAATGAAGAGAAGAGGCAGCATGAGTACGTTTACCATTAAACGAGAAAGAGATGATCACATACTTTATGGAGACACTGTATGCCCCTTTTTATGACAAGCTCATATGAAATGTCACAAGGAATTTCGCTGATCTGATCATGTGCGAGGAAATGATTGAGAATACCATCAAAAGTGGAAAACTTGAAATAGGGGAGTAATCGATATTAAAGGAAGGAAAATACTTACAGATGAAAGAGAAAAGGTCCAAGGCTTCATCTCCAATGGCTAGCTGACAAAGGGTTTCACTATACACCATCTGTATGGCGTAAGCCAAATAGTTTCCTTGTTAAGAGTAATGTTCATTAAATCCTTACTCAAGTTTTTACCTACTAGTATCTTTTCCATTATACAACTCAATACCCATGACCCTAACTGAACTTGCCTATTAGCCAAAAGGGGTAGAAGCACTCAGAAAAGATAGCAAGGTTGTTAGATAAAACACCTAATAAAATTGATTCTAGTATTATGCACTGAATTACTTCCCCAACTTATCCAGGATCTGTTGATTATGCCAATCTACTCTGAACCTCTAAAGCACCTTATCTGCAAAGCCATGAAACCCATGCTTGTAGATATCACATAGGGTGCATCAGTCATTCCATAGAAAAATGTGAGGCTCTTAAGAGAAAAGTGCAACAATTGATTGAAGAGGGCAGCTAGATCTTGACTGATTGTGATACTAAAATGGGATGTGTGAACCTAGGACTATAAGGGTATCCTGATTTAGCATGCTTCATGTGCAAATATTTTATCTTCGAAATGTCATCTTTTTATGAAATCAATACGTTTGGAACTTTGAATCCTATGTTTTGAAAAAATGATATTAAAAGTCTTAAGAATGTTGGTGATTACTTGCATTCTTCATCATTCTTTCAGGCTCTTTCATGCATAAAATTGACTAATTAAAAAACAAAAAGCTTTAGGGAGTTAATCCTAAACAAAAAAAGCTTTGATTGAGGTTAAAATTGATAAAGACCAATATTTTAGAATTTATAGATCCTTTTAAAACCAAACAAATGTGATATTCTCCAAAAAATCCAATTGGCGGTAATTTGACATGTATCAAAATTATGCTAAAAAATCCCCATTTTTCTTGATGAACCAAAACCTAAGCTATCGAGCCATGCCCTAAAAGCTCCTTAAATCACATCTTGAGGCAACATTACAGAACTGTCTTGCATCCCTAGCAAGCATTTTTTAGGCACATCCTGGAACCCACCATGACCCTTTGGCCCTAGTTCTTCACTATCATTTTGATATCTCGAGATTAGAGTTCCTTATCAATGCATATTACCTATAGCCTAACCTTGACATCATGTGATTAACCGTAAATGGTAAACCAAAAATAAGGCAAGCGCAAGTATGTAGAGTGAAAAGGAGAATTAAGGCATGCCCAAGCATGTGGAGTGAAAAATAGAGACAAATAAAAATTGAATGTGAAATCAGTGATTAAAATGCTTAAAATATTTTTCAAAGGGACTTTTCCAAGGAATGACTCTTAAATTCACATAGCTATGCTTGAGATGAAAAATGGCCATCCTTCATCATCCTTTCACAAGTTAGAAAATTATTCCCCTTGCTACCTCTTTTGAGCCTAATGAATTCATTCTTTTGAAACCCTGATCATGGATCACCCTACACATCAAGGGCATAGAGAAAACCTTTCTAAAGAACATAAGGGCAGATATCCCACTTTAGAATTGTGTAACTGCTTGATATCAATTGGCAAATATGAAGCATACCAAGTTTCCAAAGTCTAAGATTCCTTTCGAAAAATGATGTAAAGTCAACAGTAAAAAAAACATAAAATGAAAAAAAAATGACCAAAAAAAAGCAAAAGCAAAAGCAAAAAGCAAAAGCAAAAGCAAAAAGCAAAAAATAAAAAATAAAAAATAAAAAAGGGAACAAAAGATTAAGAAACTAG
>JAQSVH010001267.1:0-12648 GCA_029448705.1 Adansonia digitata
AATATTTATATATTTTATAATTAAATTCAAATAAAATATATGTTATTTTAATTTAAAATTACTGTTTCAAGTCGGGTTAGATAGTCTGAAACAAAAATATGAGAATCCGAGTTCAGGCCTATTTGGGCCGAGTGGGTAGCCCCATCCTTAGCAAGTCTATATATGATAAAATAAAAACTTATCAAAAAGTAAATCATAGCATGAGCTTTGAAAGCATTGTGAATAAAATATATTATCTATCATTTTTTAAAATTTTAATTAGTTAAATTCATTAAATATTAAGAGTTTACGCATGTTAGTAGTAAAATTTTAAATACTTCTTTGAATATTTTTATTATTATTATTATTATTTTCAAGTAATGATAATTAAAGTATGATAATAATATAACAAAGTAATCAGATAAATTAAAAAATATGGAAGCCATAATAGATAATACCATATCAAAAATAAAAAAAAATTACATGTTAGACTAACCACTAAATCTGCCTATGGGTCAGACAGCTTGCCCAATACAATAGGCCCGGCACGATCAGACCCAGGTCTTAGATTTTAAGTTTCAAGCACACAAGACCTTAAACAATTTTTTTTAATAAAATAATATATTTTATTTAAATTTAATTAGAAAATATTTAAATATTAATATAAAAAAATAACTTTTTAATATTATGAATAATGATTTGTACTTAAATGGATCGGCTAGGCCAAATTCAGCCGTAAGCTTAGAATTCAAAATTTTTTCAAGCCGCAGCTAAGCCCATAAAATCTAACTAAGTTTTTTTTTCGAGCTGAACTGGCCCAAATTCAGGCCTAGGCTTAGAATTCAAAATTATGTAAAAGTGATTACATTTAACATACAATAAAAAAATGATATAAAATATACTCAAACTCAAACCCGACCTGAACCCGAACCTGAACTCGAATTGGCCTAAACACGAATAGACTCGAATCCGAATTAGCTCGAACCTGAAAGAACCCGAATTCAAAATGACCCATACTGAACCTGCCTAATTGCCACCTCTAAATAAGACTGGTTATAGTAAGATTAAAAATAGTGGTAACAATGAGATTGAGTATCGTAGCAGTGAGATTAAAAACTAATGGCTGGATATGTATTTGAATGCAAAAGTAACAGTGATGATAAGATGAGAAATGATCGTTAAGGATATTAATAGAATAATGTATTAATAAATTATTTTTATATATTTTAATAATATTTAAAATTTTAATACATATTCTTTTATATTTTAACTTAAATATTTTAATTAATTAACTAATAATTTTATAATTTTATAAATTTATTTCTTATATTAATTCTTGTTAAATAGTTCAAAAATTTTAAAATAAAAAACTTAATAAAATAAAAATATTGAAAATAAGAAACTAAAATTTGAAAAAAAAAAAAGGGTAACATGTAACTTTACCCCTCAACAAGGTCAAATGGAGCTACCTCCGATGGAATCACTAGATTCCATTAGAGGAATATTGAATTGTAGGACGCTATCCAAATGCACCCTACGACAAAGTTAACTTCAGTTGATGTATTGGATTTCGCACACCGAAAGTTTGAGGAAATGTATATGCACCCTAAGCTATTAGGTTTATAGCGGATTTGTTTTCTCTATAGGGTAGGCATCTTCCTAAACTAAAGACTTAGACCTATTAATTAGAAGCATCTGTGCCAATTTGGATTGTGTAAATTTAAGTTTTAAATTTTAAAGCTTTTTTTTATTTTGAGTAATATTGAGTTTGATCACTTTGAATTCAAGTTATTTTGGATTTAATTTATTTTGATTTTAGGTTACTTTGATTCAGGTCTATTGAAGTTTGCTTCGCAGGTACCAAAAACCAGGCAGAACCCTACAACATAGAGAAAGTCAGGAGGATGTTGGAGTTCCTACTCCGGGAGCCCTCTCCGATGGTTAAGTCAGAGGAGTGTTTGATGTAATAGTGTATATATGTTTTCTTGGAGTTGAATCCTTACTTGTGAGCATGTTTTCCCTTCTTATAGGATTTGTTTGGGGACATTATATCAGATGATTTGGTGGTGATGTGACCAACGCCGAGCTAGGTGTCAGGCTATGATGCCTAGTGGTCGGCTCAGTCAATCGGTCGTCATTTAGTAAATGTCAACTCCGCATTTAAGTGGTTATCAGAGAGGTCACATCACTGTCAGGTGTGGTTCGACGATCGCCTTTATGTTATTATCTGGCGATCGCCTGTTCGTAGGAACAGTGGATCAGGGATGGTCCGGCGGTCATCATGCTGGAGGTATAACAATTATCCCCTCGTGGTCCAAAAAGGTGGTCATAAAGTGACTCGACATTTTGGACATGTATGAATGGGAGTTGGAGCGTGGCACGTGGGGCCTAACGTGCGGGAGACGAGTAGGTACAACTGTTAGTATTAATGGTGGCAGTAATGGCAGGGTAACAGAAAGGCATGGGAAAGGGGGAAGGAATGAGATGGGAGCATGTGTCCTGATAAGGGATTTATAGGGGCGCGATTTAAGGGATACGAAATGGCGAGGGGAACACGTGTCAGTGTGGGGGCAGAGTGCCAGGGTGGTGCAGTTATATCGCTGAATGAGGTGGCGACACATGGTGATAGGGGGAATGGGAAGAGCCCAGACCGTGTGGGTATATAATAGGGTGTGGGGCTGAGAAGTTTCTCCATGTTTTTTGAAAAGGAGAGAGAGCAGAGTATAGGTTTAAACAACTTATTTGAGGAGAAAGGGGTGAGTTTTTGATAGTTAAGATTTTGTTGGTAAAGGGTTAATCGTAGTGTCTTAGTGTTTTAATGGTTTTGTATGTTGTCTGGCAGTGATCGTGCTTGTGGAGTTGCAAGTAAGAGTGCTATGAAGAGTGAGGTAATATTTTGGTAAGTTCTGGTGAGTTCCTTTGGCCTCCCTATTTTTGTTTGTATTTTTGGGTTTGTGGGGTTGCAGCATATGGTAAGGAGGGGTAGATTATTGGTGAAGTCAGTGGCGAGAAAGGGTAGGCTGGAGGAAGTGGGTAACGAGGTGAGGGCGATAGTGGGGCATTTGACCCAAGGGGAGATGTTTGGTCGCGTAAGATTAGAGGAGGAAGAGGAAGAGATGAGAGCAGTGGTCGTCGAACAGAGTGGCGATCATGAAGAGGTAAGGTCGAGTGGTGGTAAAGCTGAGGAGGCGATTGTCGGGGATATGGTTGAGGAGGCAGTCATCGAGGTAGACACCGAAGCTGTGGACATGCATGTCGGGTTGGTGAATATGCAGGAGGTATGTCGGTGGATGTATGATAGAAGGTGGATCTGGAGAGGTAATAGATTGCAAAGGCGAGGTCGCTGCAGCGAGCGACATTTGCTGAAGGGAACAGTGCGGCACTCTACCTGCATATTTTCAAGGTTGGCTTCCACTTACCTTTGGAGCCCTTCTTTTGCGAGCTGCTGGAGGCGTATAACTTATCGCCTAACCAGTTGAAGTCGAACATTTAGACGATCCTCCTGACTTATTTTTTAGTTTGCAAGGAGAAGGGGCGACGACCATTAATTAGGGTGGTGAAGGAGTTGTAATTTTGAAACGGGGTAAGCCCTATTTTTATTATTTGCAATCAAGGGAGGGGGTAGGATGGTGGTCAACCTGCCGTCGAATGCACACTTACGACGGGATCAATTCTTTGTGGTGATGAGATGGGCAGACATGGAATGGGGTTTTTTAGTGCTGTGGGCCAGACGTTCGAGAGCTAGTAATGAGAGGATTGGCCTGTAGGCCACGGAGAAAGACCAAGTGCTCTTTTTTAGAGACGGGTGCGTAAGCAGTAGGATATACTTGACGTTCGGCAACATCCAAAGAGAGTGCTTAGGGCAAGATTTGGAGGACGTGCCGGAAGAGCTAGTGCGTCCCATTGGGCAATGGAGGCGACGATGTTTGTTACGACATTAAAGAGGTATGGTGTGAATTGAGCTTATTTAAGTGTAGGATTACCGTGTGTGTTTGTTGAACAGAGGTGCTGATATGTGATCTGTTTCGTAAGGAAACATGTAGTAGAGGAAGGAATAGGAGATACAGAAGAAGGGGATAGGGTTGGGGAGTTGGTGATATATAATGTCGAGGGGAGTGTGATGGGGAGTGGTGATGAGCGAGCGGGTAGTATGGATGGTGGCGATCGCCTATCAACGTAGGGAATGAAAGAGGGTATTTGTTCTATGCATTTGCAATGATAGGAAAATGTGTGATGGTACTGACCTTGATGTTTGATTTGTTGTGCAAGAATGAACCCGGTTCAAGCAACATTGGCAGAGCGAGCGGCTAGGTAAGCTGCTACGAAAAGGGCGGCCGCCCGTCAAAGACGGGGAAAGACAAAGGTGGGCGAATGAGCTGATGTTGAGATGGGTGTCACTACTGGTGCGACATCCATTGGTCGCCAAGAGGCTGCTGTGCTGATGTCTTCTATGATGGCTGTCGCTGTAACCGAGTCATAACTTGGGGTAGAGGCTGTTGGGTCGAGTGACGGGCCAATGCCTGGGTTAGCTTCACAGTCGAGTACCACTTCGAAGAGGCCACAAGTGAGTCGTGAGGCACCCAATTTAAGTGGTCCTGGCATTCTTCATAACGGTCGAGTGCCAGACTTCGAGGTAGCCTTATGGTGGGTGATGAAGGGAGTGGCGACCAGTAACCTAGAAGTGCTATCGAGGAGGAGTCCAGCTCAAAATCTAAATGCCGCCATGATAGGGCTAGTGGAGGCACTTCACTACCAGATGGCGTACATTTGCCAGATGGCGAATTGGCAGAAGAAGTTCAACCTTCAAGCATCCAAACTCCATTGGATGCTCAAGTTGGGAAGCAAAAGGAAATGAACGCCAAGCTGGAGGCATCCTTGAAGGAGATCGAGGAGAAGAGGACGACAGAGATAGTCGAACTATTACTGAGGCGCGAGAAGGCGGAGGTGGTTGTTGTTGAGTCGGCAAGAAAGTTGGAGGAGCACGATACGGACCTAGTGTCTGTAAAGTCTAGAATGGCTAAGTTGGAGGGTCATCTTGGTGATCTTGAGGCTCGCCACTAGGATGAGATGAAGAAGCAGCGGGAAGAGATATTCCATAAACTGTTCATTGTTGTGGATTCATATCACCGTAGTGCATTGTATGAGGTCCAGTTGCTTTGGGGGCCCCTGGACTTACAGGGGGTTGACTTAAGGCATCTGTATATGCCTCATGAAGATTTTAACGTCTTATTCTATAGTCAGCAAGAAGTGGATGCAGGATGGTCGAGGGATGCTACTTTGATTACCTTGGCGGCTGAAGAGTCTGAGCAAGGGGAATCTAGTGACGAGCTGGTATTTAGACCATTTCGTTGACTAGGGAAGAGTAGCAGTTTGGCTTCTAAATGACAGTGTAAATGACTTGTAATTTAATAAAATTTTATTTTGTGTGAATAACTTGTTTAAATGATTATTGGTTGTGGTTTTGTAATTGTTTTGTTGTATTTTGTTGTGGTGCATTTATTGTGTTGAAAGATGGTTATCGTGATGTTTCGTTGAGGAGAGTTGAGTGTATTATTAGTAAGTGATCATGGCGGTTGGGTTAGATTATTGCCTTTTAGGAATAATGGGTTGTGCCATGGTGGCGATTGCATGGTGGCAATTAGGAGTTGTGCCTTAGCAGCGATTGTTTTTGTAGCGATTGAAAGTCGTTTGAGCCGTGAGTTGACTTGTAAGACAAAGGTCTATGGTGGCGACCATAAGTATTTGTAGCGGATATACTTACAAATAATATTTCTTTAGATGGGCAACGTTCCATGTGCTAGGGATGTTGCACCCATCTAATTCGGTTAATTTGTAAGCACCAAAGCCTAGAACTTGGCTGACCTGATAAGGTCCTTCCCAGTTTGGGGATAGCTTTTTTCGTTCTCCAGCTGGTCGACTGGCTTTGCATTTTCAGAGGATGAGGTCGCCCACTTGGAATTAACGATTGTTTAATTGTCGATTGTAATACCTGCTAACTTGCTGTGCTCGGATAGCCATGTGGATTTTGATGTCTTCATTGGCTTCCTTGAATAGGTCGAGGTTAGCTTTGAGATGTTCAGAATTGAGCTCTAAGTTGGGGTAAGCAATGCGTGAACTATGTATCCCTATTTCGGTGGGTATGACAGCCTCTGTTCTGTAAATAAGGCTAAAGGGAGTAGCTGCGGTTGCTTGAGTTGCAATTGTCTAGATTACCCAAAGTATACCAGGTGTTTCGTCGGCCCATGCTCCTTTTGCATCATCTAACTTCTTCTTCAGAGGTTACAGGATGTTCTTGTTCATTGATTCAACTTGGCTGTTGGATTGAGGGTGGGCGACAAAATTGTGAACAAGGTTGATATTGAAGCGTGAACAAAAATCATACAGTTTTTCAGCTGACAGTTGTTTGCTGTTGTCTGCTATGATAACATGGGGTACTCCAAATCGGCAAAGAATGTAACGCCAAATGAAATTTTCCATGTTTCGGGCGGTGATGGTGGTGACTAGATCAGCTTTAACCTATTTCATGAAGTAATCGTAGGCAACCAATAAAAATTTCCTCTGAGTGGTTGCCATTGGGAATGGACCCAATATGTCTACGCCCTAGACACAAAACGGCCAAGGACTGAAATTTTGTTTAAGCGCCTCGGCTGGTTGCCTGGGAATAGGGGCGAAGCTTTGGCATTTGTCACATTTTTTGACGACTGTGTTAGCATCTTTTCTCATTGTGGGCCAGAAGAAGCCTTGTCGCAAGGCCTTAAAGGCCAATGATCGCCTGCCAAGGTGGTTGCCACAGACGCCTTCGTGTATCTCTTTCAAGACGTAAGTTGCCTCGGAAGGGTTAAGGCATCGGAGTAATAGAAGAGTGAAGGACTTTTTGTATAGAAGGTCGTTGAGAATTATGTACCTGGAAGCCCTTTTTTCCAATCTTTTTTTTCTGCATTGATCGGTTGGAGCTTGGTTATCCTTGAGAAAGGAAATAATTGACGTCATCCAGTTTTCTTTGATGTCATCCATAATGTGATGTACGTATCTATCGTAGCTGGGTACTAGGAGGCTTTCGAGGAGAATTTTTCCCCTAGTGGAGATATCGACGGCGCTAGCCAGTTTCTACAGAACGTCAGCCCTTGAGTTATCCTCTCTAGGTATCTGCTTGATGGTGACATGGGTGAATTGTCAAGAGAGAGTGGTGACAACCTTGTGGTATTTGGTGAGTAGTTTGACCTTGAAGTCGTATAGGCCATTTACCTGGCTATCTACGAATTGAAAGTCCGTGTGGGCGATTAAATGGTTGGCACCCAAGGTTTTGGCTAACTCTATGCCGGTGATTAAAGCCTTGTATTCAACTACATTGTTGGAGGTGGTGAGCTGAAAAGAGAGGCCATATTGCCATTCATGACCTTGGGGATCGAGTAGTAATACTCTAGCTCCATCATTTGTCTTGCCAGAAGAACCATTAACAAAAATTTGCCACTCGCTGGTTTTGATGCTTGGGGGTAGGTGACCTGGAGTGCTGATATGATCGCCTAGTTGGGCAGGTTTTGGTGATTGGTCTTGAGATTCCAGAAAAAAGCATTCGACAATGAAGTCGGTGAGCGCCTGCGCTTTGATGGTTTTTCGGGGATTATAAGTGAGTCCGAATTCACTAAGTTCGATGCTCAAACGGATGAGTCATCTTGCAGAGTCAACTTTGAGGAAGACGTCTTTAAAAGGCTGGTTAGTGAGAATAGTGATTGGGTGCGCCTAAAAGTATTGTCTCAGCTTCTTTACTACAATGATGAGTGCAAAAGCTTGTTTCTCCAGCTTACTGTAATGAAGTTCGCTAGCTTGCAGTGCCTGGCTAACGTAGTAGACAGGATACTGATGTCCTCATTTTTCACAGACTAAGACAGTGACGACAGTTTCATCTGACATGACGAGGTAGACAAAAAGTGGTTCTCCATGCTTCGGACTGGTGAGCAATGGGGGAATGCTTATGTATTGTTTGAGTTGGTCGAACGACCGTTGGCACTCTTCAGTTCATTGGTATCTGGTCGCCCTCTTAAGCAGTCTGAAGAATGGTAAATATTTCTTTATAGATTTGGAGATGAAACGATTGAGTGCCGCTACTTGCCTCGTCAGATGTTGCACTTTTTTTGTTGATTGTGGCTGGCCTATTTGTATGATTACACTAATTTTTTTCAGGATAGCTTCAATGCCTTTGGAAGAGATCATAAATTCTAAAAATTTTCCTGCGGACACACCAAACACACATTTTAAAGGGTTAAGTTTCATTTTATACTTACAGAGTATGTTGAATGTCTCCGAAAGGTCACTGAGGTGTTGATGAAGAGAGGGGCTTTTGACGAGCATGTCATCCACATAAATTTCTATTGAACGCCTGATTTGTCCTTTGAAAAGCTTGTTGACCAAGTGTTGATATGTGGCACCTGCATTTTTTAAGCTAATTGGCATGACTTGATAGCAAAAGGTACCATCTTCTGTTATGAATGCCATTTTTTCTCGATCGCAAGGATCTATCTTGATTTGGTTGTACCTTGAGAAAGCGTCCATGAAACTTAAGAGTTTATGGCCTGCTGATGCATTAACCAGTGGATCAATACTAGAACGAAGGTAATTGCCTTTTGGGCAGACTTTATTTAGATCGGTGAAGTCGACACATATTCGTCACTTCCCCGAGGACTTTTTGACCATGACTACGTTAGCAAGCTAGTCAAGGTATTTTACTTCTCTGACGTAATTAGCTAGTAGTAACTTGTCAACCTCTTTGCGTTTCACTTGAAGCCGTTTTGAAGCAAATTGGCACTTCTTTTGTTTGACCGGTAGGGCTCATAGGTCCATGTGGAGTAAGTGCATAATGATGGCCGGGTCAATGCTAGGCATGTCGGCTATGAACCAAGCGAATACGTCGGTGTTCTTTCTAAGGAATTTTGCGAGGAGGTTCCGTTTTTGAGCATCGAGAGAAGAGCCGATGCTGGTAGCCAACTCTGGATCCGAATCGTAAAGGGTCAGTTTTTCAGTGTCTTTGACTGGCTGAGCCTTTTGGTCATGGAAACCATCTCTAGTGTCTAGTTGCTCCAGGTTGATCGCCTCTGGTTGTGCAGGCGTGATAGTGTGAACCGATGGTTTGGAGGCATTGTCATGGACTGTGGCTGGTTGGCGTGTGGCTAATTCAATTGACAACATGTGGCATTGGCGTGCAGTTCGTTGGTTAAAATGCACCAATCCTCATAGGCGTGGGGAATTTTACCGCCAGGCAGTAGATCACAGTCACCATTTTTATCTTTTTCATCAATGGTCGACCGATGATTGCATTGTAGGTGAAAGGTTGGTCGACAACAAGGAAATCGACCAAGGCGTTCATAATGTGTTCCCTGTCGCCCATGGTTACTGAAAGTGTGATCGTCCCCTTGATGGGTATTGGTTGATTGGCGAATCCATAGATTAGAGGTGATGGGTTCAGGTGGCCCGCTATAAAGCCCATGCAAAGGAAGGCGTCCCATTGCAAAACTTCCACAGCACTCCCGCTATCGATGAAGATCCTGTGGACCTGGTAATTGCCTATGGTGGTAGAGACAATTATGGGATCATTTTTGCGATCAGAAAGGAGCTGTGAGTCAGCATCGTCAAAATAGATCACCCAATCAGTATGCTTAACACGCTTGGGTGCCACGTCAACTACCATTATAGAGCAAAGGTGGGACTTGCATTTTGACTTGCTAACTACCCAAGTTTCTGCCAGACTGATGATCATGCTTATGATGCGAACGACAGGTCGTTTAGGTGTGGTCTCCCGACGTTCATTTGGGGATCGTGTGCGATCCTTGGCGTGTGGTTCCTTCTTTATAAACTGCTTAATTGCCCACTTTTTCACCAGTGTTTCGATGGTATTTTTCAAGCTGAAGCAATCTTCAATGGCATGCCCGATGTCGTTGTGAAAATTACATCACTTTTCAGGGTCACGCAAGCTACGATCACTTCTCATTGAATGCGGGCGCTCCAAAAGCCTTTCTTTCATTATGGCATTGAGAATTTGAGATCTGGGAGTCATCAGAGGTGTGTAGGACTCGTATTTCGTATGGAGATCGGGCCATGTTTGTTTCTTGGTGGGTATTTGTTATGATGTAGCTGCTGGCATCTCTTTCTGGGGTCGAGTGCCCAGGTGGTCGGCTAACCGATTAGGCTTTGGTCCTCGACCTCCTCTTTGCTAGCGGTCCCAGGTTTTCATTCGTCGACTCGCAATTTCTATTTCCTCGGCCTCTGCGTATTTTTGCGCCTTTTCATAAAGTTGGTACAACTTCATGGGTTGGGCGTCTGTCAAGGCATATTTTAGGTACTTATGCCGAATGCCAGGTGTGAAGGCTTGGATGGCCCATTCGTTATTTAGGCCCCAGACCTCTAGGGCAACTGCATTAAAACGCTTGAGGTAATTACGAATCATCTTGTCATAGTTTTGCTTGATCGCCATTAAGCTAGCAGACGTTCTGGCAGCTATTCTACAGCTACTAAAATGGGCAAGGAAATGTCTTCCTAGTTGGTCAAAGTTGGTGATAGATCCTGGGTTCAGGGAGTACTACCAGGTCCGTGCTGGCCCTCAAAGCGTCTTCGGGAAGATATAGCACTGGATGGCATCCGACACGTCGTGCAGGTTGTGGAAAGTGCAGAAATGATTCAGATGATCGACTGGATCAGCTTTACCATCATAAATGTCGGGAGAGAGCTTGACTTTTCGAGGGACCTGTACCTGGCGGATGTCATGCGAGAGGGGGTTATGTTCCTCGGTTAACTATTCCTAGTTGTCTCTCCATGGCTTACGAAGATCATTGATCTCTTGTTTCAAGGCAGCTACCTGTTGGGCGAGATCTAAAGTTAAACCTGACGTGTGATGCTTACTAGTATGATGGGAAGTTCCTTGCGTCATTTGTCGTGGAATTGGTGTGGAGCAGGAGCTTTCTTCTACCATCGGGCGGGTGGCTCGGTCGGCTATAACATGCCGCTCTTGCATGTCTGAGTTCGGGTTATTTGCCGTGTGTTGGTTTGGGCGATCAGTAGGTTGCGTGTTCTGGCAATTGGTTTGGGAGTTGACAAGTTGTGCCAACTAGATCTGAGATTGTTGGATGGCGGCCAGTTGACTAGCAATGGCTTAAAATTGCGCTTGGTAATGCGTATGGTAGTTTGGCTAGCTAGGTGGTGTAGGTGTAGTAAATTGAGCAAAAGTAGGTAATGGGGTGTCAAAGGGTGCGTATAGGGTGTTTGTGGTGATAATGGTTGCTGGGACCGGCGTGCTAGGGCCAGCGGCTTGGTCAAGGTGTAGGATGGAGGTGGCTAGTGGCGGGATCAACCCCAATAGGTTTTGATAGTACATCAGTGGTGACTGAGATAGCCATGAAGGTAGTGAGATGGGTACGTGGGATGTTTGGGCGTTTGATGAGCTGGGTATTGCTGGGGTTGCCAAAACTTCAGTATGGTTTGTCACTTCAGGTGGCAATAAAGTGTTTTGTGGGATGTTAGCACTCTGGTTGGCCATGGTCTTTTTGTCGATCGCTTTCCCACGGACGGCACCAATTGTTGAAGTTTGCTTTGCACGTACCAAAAGCTAGGCAAAATCCTGTAACACAGAAAAAGTCAGGAGGATGCCGGAGTTCCTACTCCGGGAGCCCTCTCTAATTGTTAAGTCAGATGAGTGTTTGATGTAATAGTGTATATATGTTTTCTTAGAGTTGAATCCTTACCTGTGAGCATGTTTGCCCCTCTTATAGGATTTATTTGGGGACATTGTATCAGATGATTTGGTGGTGATGTGACCAACGCCGAGCTAGGTGTCAGGCTATGATGCCTAGTGGTCGGCTTAGTCAGTCGGCCGTCATTCAGTAAATGTCAACTCCGTATTTAAGTGATTATCGGAGAGGTCACATCGCTGTCAGGTGTGACTGGGCGATTGCCCGTTCATAGAAACAATGGATCGAGGATGGTCCGGTGGTCGTCATGCGTGGAGGTATAATAAGGTCAATTGAGTTAATGCTTAGAGTTTGAGTCAATCTGGTTTGACACTTAGTTTCTTTAAGTTTAAATCATTTTAGCTTAATTTATTAATTTTATAACCAAATTATATCAAATGTAAGTATATTATCCAATAATCATATTTAATTAGAATTTTTTTAAAATATAAAAATAAATAAATATAGAAAAAATTTTCCTGTCCATTAGTTTTGAAAAATAGTTGATAGAGTCTTTAGAGAGGCTTAATAGATGAAAGAAAACGTGAAAATGAAGAGAATAAAATTTTGGGGTTTAATAGTGCTTTTAGAAAGGATCCAAGTGAGTTTGTCGGCAGACCTAAATAGGAGCCAGCTTGTGTAACTCGAATCGGAGGAGAAGAGCAGGAAGAAGCGAAAGAAAGAAAACGTAAAAGGAAAATGAAATGAAATGAAAAAGAAAAGGGAAGTTAATGCACCAAATCCAACCCACAGCCTTCAGCTTTGGGCTTAATTTCCACCAAATTTAGACAACTATCAAATCCTAGTAGGCATCCCATTTTTACTTGGGCTTCCAATTCGATTCTCAGCTTGAGTAAGGTGAGAGAGTTGATAATCCTATGGCATTCCAACAGGTTTTTTTTTTCTTGATGAAAATTTTATCAGAAAAAGTTTAGGAACAACATTTTATCTTTCG
>JAQSVH010001289.1:0-12646 GCA_029448705.1 Adansonia digitata
TATATATATACATATATATATATATATAATATCTTCATAAAATTCTTCCAACTGGACCAGAAGGAAATGAGAGAGAGATTCTCTGCTTCACAAAGGGTTAATTCAGTAAGGAGAGGATTTTTTTCTAGTAAATAAAAATTTAATTTTTTTTACAGAAGATGTTATAGTTTGGGATAAAATAATGATTATAGATATTTAGATAAAAATTTTAAATTTATTAAATATCAATTAATTATATGAATTAACTTAATTAAACTCCATATTCATAAATCTTCGAAGTGAAAAGCAATAAAACATTAAAATTTTAAAAACATTGAATCAATGTGGAAGGAAAAAAAGAAGAAATTAATGTTAAAGGGACGCATTAAAATCAAGTGTTATTACCCTTTTAACATTTGGGCAAACTACAGGATATATGTGATATTCCTTTCTTTTACTTCTTATCAAGGATAACAAGCAATACAAAAGGTTAAAGGAATAAAGGGGATGAAAGGGAAACAATTAGAGAGCAAAAAAAAAAAAAAAGAGAAGAATTTCTGCTTCCTGAGACTGTAAGAATGTGGTAAAAGTCATAATTTAGTCCATGCCATGAAAGATGGATTTACATTTACCCTAATTTCAAGCTTAACATTCAGAGAATGCAAAAACTGTAGTTCAAAAATTAAAAAGCATTTTCTTTCAAGCACATCTTGCTTCTTTTGTCAATGTTGTAAGAAAATCTGTTGGGAAAGGTATTGCTCTGTTTCGAAGTAAACTGCTGTGCCCCTGATAAACTTTTCTCTTTTTCTTAAAATAAAGAAGCAAGCTTGCTGGAAATACTTTAAGAATTCAATGGGGGTATTTCAATGCTCCTATCTAAGCAAGGAATCAGAAAATAGAAAAGCTAGAAAAATGAATAAGAATAAGAGAGATAAAGAGGGAACAATCTCCATTTTTTTAAAAGCAAAGAAATTAGAGAAAGAGGGAAGAATCTGCTTTTGCTTTTTTGCTGTTTCAATGTTTATTAAAAAAAAAATGGAAAGGAATCATAGGAGTATTGTTAGTCAGCAAATACATAGAAATTAAAGATTCTGCACACACAGGCTGATCAATTATCAGTTAGAAATCCAAGAAAAAAAATAAAAAGAGAGTAATTCTGACTGTTTTTGATCAGCAGAGAAATGGCAGAGGCTGTTGTGTCCTTAGCTATTGAAGGAATTTCAGATTTACTCATTCATGAAGCTGTTTTCTTGAGTGGAGTGAATGAAGAAGTTGAGGGCTTAAAGGCTCAACTAAAGCGGATGCGGTGCTTCTTGGAAGACGCAGACCGTAAGCAAGAACAAGACGAGCGTTTCCGAAATCGGGTGTCGGAAATCAGAGAACTTGCTTACGATGCTGAAGATGTTATTGACTCTTTTATTCTTAAACTTGCACATTAAGAAGGCCTTCAAGGAATCGTCAAGAGATTCACCAAGCCTTTTCATCTACACAAAATCGGGATGCTGATCAAACCAATCCAGACTAAGCTTGAAGTCATTTCCAGGAGTCTTCCAGCTTATGAGATAACTGTTGAAGGAGAAGGGTCTAGCTCTAATTCCTGGATGCAGCAACTCCAGCGGTTAAGAAGAAAATATTCGCATGTTGAAGAAGAGGACGTTATCAGCTTGGAGGTTAGCATGAAGGATGCCCTGGCGCAGTTGATGAAAGAAGAAGACAGTCTCCATGCCGTCGTTTCCATAGTCGGCATGGGGGGCACCGGTAAGACTACCCTTGCCAGAAAAGTATGTATTCACGTTGATGTCAGACGACATTGTGATTGCTTGGCTTGGGTTTTTGTATCTCGACAATGTAAGCCAAGAGAAGTTTTGCATGATGTCTTGATAAAAGTTCAAGGAGAACCAATGTATAACCTGAATGAGAATCAGTTGATTAAAAGACTTTGGGATGCTTTGAAAGAAAAATTGTATTTGGTGGTCCTCCATGCTCTGGAGAAGTGAGGATCGGAAAAGCCTTAAACCTGCTTTTCCAGGAGGAAAAAAGGGAAGCAAAATTTTATTCACAACATGCAACAGGCATGTGGCTTTACATGCCGATCCTTGGCGCACTCCAATAGAGCTTCCACTTCTTACAAATGCTGAAAGTTGAGAGCTTCAGAGCAGAAAAGCATTCCCACGAAACAAAATAGAATCTGATGCTTGCTTAAAAGAATTTGAGAGGCTAGGAAGAGAAATGGTGAAGAAAATGTGGAGGTATACCTTGGCAATTGTTGTGTTGGGAGGCTTGCTAGCAACAGAACAGTCACGGGCTCAGTGGGAGTGGTTCAAAAAAACATCCATGGACACTTGAAAGGATTCCAACAACAAGACCATCAATATGGTGCAGTGAATGAAATTGTGGTTTTAAGATACAATGATTTGCCTTGTTATTGAAAACCATGCTTTTTATATCTTGGCCATTAACCGGGATATTGGGAGATCTCAAAGAGTGAACTCATTCAATTACGGATCGCCGAAGGTTTAAATTCACCATCATTGGAAAGCGAAGGAATGATGATGCAGGATGTCCCTGAACAAGTCCTAGAAGAGCTAACACATAGCTGTTTGGTTCAAGTTGACAAGACGGATTATACAGGAATAAGTATGAAAACATGCCGCATATTTGATCTGTTGAGGGACTTGTGCGTGGATAAAGCTCGAGAGGAGAATTTCTTGGGAATTATGCATCCACGAATTGATGGAAACAATCATATTCCTCATGATGTGACCTTAGTAGCATCTATGCCGCGAAGAATTGCAGTGCATCCTGGCAAAAGGTGTGTTAGTTTGAAAGGAGAGCATCCAAACTTTCATTCCCTTCTACTCTTTCAAAACGAAAATTTGATAAGGCTAAACATTTCAAAGTGCAAAAACTTCAAATTTTTAAGGGTGTTGAATCTTGGGAGAAGGGGTCTCAGGTGAAATTAGTAATCTACATCGTTTGAGGTATTTAAGGCTAAAATGTCCTGAAATGATCTTGCCGCGGGCGATTAGCAAGTTGAAGACTTTACACACCTTATACCTTAAATATGATTGGAAGTTAGTAATTCCTAATGTTCTATTCAAGTTGGAACGTTTAAGGCACATTATATTATGGAACTAACATACGAGATAGTTGGAAGGTGGAATGTGGTTGTCAGCAAATTTTACTTCAAAAAATATTGAAACTTTAAAGTACATAGTGGTCGATGAGAATTTAATTGAAAATAATGAGGTACTTTGGTGGACTGATATTCAGAGTTTAGGAAAGTATTTAAGAGATCAAAAGATGTGAAGCCTATCCTAAAATAGTTTATCGAATTGCACCGCCTTCGATCAGTGCACATGAGGCTTTTGGAGCATTCGATCTTATCATATCCAGACTTGGAACCCCTTTCTCAGAATTACCGCCCCTCCAAACTAAGCTTATATGGGAAGATAAAAGAGGATACACAGCCGAGCCATTATGTTTTGAAATTTCTTCTACCAAAGATTATCAAGTTAACTTTGTTGTCTCCTAATATGGAGCAGGATCCAATGGTTGTATTGGAAAAGTTACTTCATTTGAGGATTCTCCGCTTGTTGTATGGAAGATGTAAAGAGACTAAACTGATTTGCTCTGCGAAAGGGTTCCTTCAACTTGATTCTCTTCAGATTCTTGATTTTCAGACATTAGAAGATTGGGAGATAGAAGAAGGAGCAACGCCACCTCTCCGAAATTTGTATTTGGGAATGATTTCAAAAGTGAAGATGTTTCCAGAAGGGTTGAAGTATATTACTGCTGTCCAAGCAATGACATTAAAAGGAATGAGGAGTCCATTGGTTGAGAGGATTCAAGTGATAGAGGAGATGATTTCTATAAAGTGAGTCACATACCTTCCATCCAAATATTTAACTCACAGAAAGATTGAAAAGACTATTTCTACAATGCCAAATCCTGAACCTCATGGGTCAGCAGCAGGTGAGTTATTTATTTCTCTATAATAATGTTCTCTTTTCTTCTCATTTTCCTTTCACCCATATAATTGAGATTGAGATTAATAAATAAATAAATGGTTAAAAAAAAAAAAAGAAAAGTACCATTTTTTATCATAATAAAAAACTTGCACGTCTAAATTTTTAAAATAAAAAAGGGTTTCAATTCGAATTTCTTGAAAATCTAAAGTATTAATATAATCTGATTAATTCATAATTTCTATTTTATATTTTAATTATTATTACTATAGATAAGAGATGATATAGTACCATTTTCATGTTGGTCTAGGTAAATCTAAAAGGCTGGTTTGGATGCTTTCTTTGATCTCCAAATGCAGGCCTGCAAAGAAGCACAACAATTGCGAGGATATATAGGGGGATCACCTCCGTTTGCCTGAATTAACTGATTGTTCATTGATTTAATATTTTGGATTTGAAGGGATAAATTTCAGAGATGATGAATTTTATCAATGTTATATATATGTTTTCCTGTATTTCATTTGCATTTAGAGATAGCCTTTTTTTTTCCCTTTTTGTTTATTCCTGTATTAGCTTTGAGTTGAGACGGATTGTATTTGTGTAAGTTGTGATATTAGTTTTAGCTTTGAATTTTATAATTCTTGGCATTTTTATGGCGTAAATAAGCATATCAACCTTTATATGATATTTTATAAGGTTTAATTGCTAATCTATGGGGGAAATTGCAGCCATTGCCATAGCTTTTGCATGCTCTTTAGGTGTCCAAAAAGATTAATGGGTTAGAACAAATTTAATAGGAAAAGAGAGCTCTACTGGAAAAAAATAGAGAAAATTAATGGAAGATGTGTTGATTGAGTAGGTCATTAATTAGAATTTGTTCATCTTCTCTTCCTACTGTACCATGCCCACTTCTTCTCTTTGGTACGGTCAAGTTGCTATCATATGTTAGTGTCGGTTCCCCCCCCCCCAATAAAAGGCAGCGTTTTTGAAGCTGCATGTCTCGGTTTTCCAAATAGAATCTGCAATGTTCACTTTGAATCACAACTGCATATATATATATATATATAGGTCATTCCAACTAAAGTATTTATATGGTTGGTTTGGTGCTGCAATGTAATGAAGAAAGTTTTCAAAAGATGCAAATGGTTTATTGAATTTTTATTTACTTTTTAATGATGTAAGAGATTGATTAACTTATTATTTCATCAATTTAATAAACTTTTTTAAAATAGATGTAGTTCTTAATCACTATTTGTAGTAAAACAGAGCGTAAATACTGATATTGGGAATATTAAAAAAAAAAAACAAAGGGCAATTCACCATCTCAAATTTTTTTATTAATATTTTTAAAGAGTGGGAATTAACCACAATAATCGTAATAGTATATGAGAAACTTGGTGGAAAATGGTGGTGGGAGAAAAAGAGCTTTGCTTTGTGTGTCCAATGTGAAAATTGAATAAGCATTGGAGCTCTGCTTGATGCTTGACGACGACGACGACAACAAAGTTATTGGTTCATGTAAGCTTCCTCCAAATTTCCTCTTTGACAAAATTAGAATATGACAAATTCATCTCTTTTTCTCTCTCCGTCCGATCAAAACTATTGACTTTTCATTTCAAAGAAGTGGGCTAATGCCTAACAACGTATGAGAAAATTGGTGGAAAATGAATGTTATACGGCTTTTGCTTTCAATTTGAAAATTCTCTTGTAAAAAAAAAAAAAATTCTCAATATTTTCCATATTCCTTTGAACATCTTTTCGATCGTTTGCTACCCTAATAGCTCAAATGTTTTGATGTAGCAGAAATTTACTACTTCTTGATAATAAAACCATTATTTATCCAAAAAAATATTTTCTTATTATTTTATTTATTTAGATTCCATTTTTTTTGCCCCAAGACAAAAACTACTTAATTCTTAATGCGAAATGTATGAAGTGATGGCTAGGCTGCAATTAATCAAGGTAATGAAATTGAAGCTCCCTATTTGTTTGCTTGCTTGTACTTTACGTTCTTCCTCCATCTATATGTCTATATGTTCTCCAATAACAAGAAAATGACGCTTGCACCTTCTAAAAACAGAGGAAGACAGTAAAAAGAACCGTAATTTTTTCATGTTTTTGACACCAATGACTTTTGGGTCTTCAACAATTGTCCTTTGCAACCTACTCCGATTGAAATGTCAGGGTCCATTAGCTCAATAATTCTGAGCTTTTTGCTTTTCATTTTTTGGGTCTTTGTCACCAATAACTTTCGGGTCTTCAATAATTGTCCTTTGCAATTACTCCTATTAAAATCTTGGGGTTGGATATTAGTACATGGAAAGCTATATTAAACAACCTAATCAATGGACAGAAAGTAAGGATAAGGATAATTCTTCTCCACGTGTTTCTCTTGTTCAATGTTACGAAAACAAACATAGATAATAGCTACTCTGCTAATACAGTTCGTACAAAGCTAAGATCGAATTTTTCTTGCTTCAGGAGTTGTTGAAATAGTATTTGAAATATATATATATATATATATATATTGAAAGAGAGTGTCTAACATTTTGAAACTATCATATAGTAAAGTAAGGATAAAAATGCTTCTCGATTTGGATGAAATTATTTTATAAACTTTTCAATTGATTCTTAATTATTTTGTATTTCAATCTTATATGTTGGATTTATCATTTCAATTTTCAATTGATTGTTAATTATTCTGTATTGTAAATAACCAAAAAGTAAATAAATCTTCCCCTCTAATTGAGCTTTAAAGATGTTTCATGTCAGCTTCCTCCAAATTTCTCCCTTGCTCGACTATATTATTGACTTTGAATTGAATTAATTATATATTATTTTATTTAAAAATGAATTCCTCTTTTTAGAGCTTGGTCTTAAAAAAATCTATATCCAGTTAGAGAAAAAATATACTATTAAAAATTATAATTTATGTATTTATGTCATATTTATATATTTTATCATGTCATAATCATGATTAAAATTTTTATATTTTTATCAATTTTTATATATTTATAATTCGTATTATATAAAATTTAAAAATATAATCATATCATATTTTATCAAATTTTTTTAATTTTATATATTATACTTATTTATCATATTAAAAATGATCAAATCTATTATATACAGATATATTTACAACCAGTTGAGCTAAGTCATCATACATGCAAGCTTCGTTCATTCATGGTAACATAGTAAAAAGAAAAAAAAAAAAGAATAATTTGACCCTTCTTTATTGGGTCTTCAATAGGTGTTGTCAGTGTGGTACCTATTAAATAAATTTACAGAGTTGGCCGACTAATGTCCACGATGATATCATTACTTTGATCTTCTTTTTCCTGCATGGTATCGACAGAATTAGGTTCAATTTTTTTTCTTTAAATTAAAAAGAAAATTTTTCTTTGAAAGAAGGAATTTAGAATAGATTTTTTAATGTAAATTCATTTGTTAATGATATGATATGTTGTACATATCATTTAATGAAAAATTAATTATTACGAAATAATTAAAGAAAAAGATTAATGTGTATTTGCTCATATGATTAATTTCCTTATTTATATTTTCTCATTACCTTTAGGGACTCAATTAAATTAATTTCTTACTCTATTTCTTCTAAGTGTATTTTTAATCTTTTCATTTGATTTTTCAGGCTTTTAACCTACCTTTTGGTTTCCCTTCAATAGAATGAGTAGGTAAGTCCTTAAAAATGGTTCTTTTTGCTTCTAAATTATATATATGAACGAAAGATGGGTTTATTTTCATCAGATTTAATCAACTTTGTAAAAATAGATTTAGCTTAATCACTATTTTGTAGTAAAACAGAGCCTTGCTTGCTGCTTGATGACGACGGCGACGACAACAATATCATCGGTTCATGTAAGCTTCCTCCAAATTTCCTCTTTGACAAAAACAGAAGATGATTAATTCATCTCATTTTTTTTCCTCCCCATCGATCATTTTACAAAAAGTAGATCAATGCCTAATTACATATGAGAAAATCGGTGGAAAAAGAAGGTTACAAGAAAAGTGCTCTTGCTTTCACTGTGAAGACTCTCTTGTCCAAAGAAAAAAAGAATCCCAATATTTGACTTAAGTAAATATATTTTATTATTGTGTTATTTAATTTAGGTTTTATTTTTTGCCCCAAAACAAAAACTACTTAATTCTTAATGGGGAATGCATGAGGTAATGGCTAGGCTGCAATTAATCAAGGCAATTAAGTTGAAGCTCCCTATTTGTTTGCTTGCTTGTAAGTTCTTCATCTATATGTTTATATGTCCCCCAATGACAAGCAAATGATGCTTGCACCTTCTAAAACAGCGTAGGGCAGTAAAAAGATTTGTCACCAATGCCTTCTGAATCGTCAATAATTGTCCTTTGCAACTTACCCCTATTGAAATTGGAGGGTTGGATATTAATACATGGACAGCTATATTATGCGACAAGTTCAATGAACAGAATGTGAGTATAAGGATAAGGATAATTCTACTCCACATGTTTCTCTTGTTCAATGTTGCCCCAAAGAAACGTAGATAATAGCTACTCTTCTAATATATATAATTCATAAAAACTAAAGATTGAATAATTATGTCGTCAGGAGCTGCTGAAAGAGTTTTCCCCTTTTTTTAACCAAAAAAAAAATTATTAAAGGCCAGTTCCTAAGATTTTGAAATTATCAAATAGTAAAAGGAAGATGAGACGTGCTTCTTGATTTGGGTGAAATTATCTTATAAACTTTTCAATTAAGTGTTAATTATTTTGTATTTCAAATAACCAAGAAATAAATAAAACCTTCCACCCAATTGAACTTCAAAGATGTTTAATATCAACTTCCTCCAAATATCCTTTTTGACAATATATATATAGATATTTTTCTCCCTTGCTCGACCATATCATTAAGTTTGACTTGAAGTAATTATGTATTATTTTATTTAAAAAATATTTGTTCAAAAAAACTTTGATATTAAAAATTTTCCATCCAATTAAAAAAATTGGATGTATTGAATAAAAAAATTCAATAATTGTCCCTCTTTTAGGTCCTATCAATTATCACCAATGACTTTTGGTCATTTTGGTACTATCATTTAGGGTTGGCCCACTAAAGTCAGTGATAATGTTCATTACCTGACTTTTCCTTCCTGATTTCCTGTATGAAACACTATTCAATTGAGTTTTTACGACGAAGTTTAGTGGAAAAAGAAAGTCAAGAAAAGATGGTCTTTCTCCTTTTGCTTTTTCATCCCCACATAAACAGATGTTCGTAACTTCTGACAAAGAGAAATACCCCAGCCCCCTTAGACATAGAAATTCAGAATATTTTACGGATACTTGCGGATCAATCTGAAATCCTAGAAAAAAAAAAAAAATTTCGACTCTGTTTTTGATCAGCAGTAGAAATGGAAGAGGCTATTTTGTATTTAGCTATTGAAAGAATTTCGGATTTTCTCATTCATGAAGCTTTTTTCTTGAAGGGAGTGAATGAACAAGTTGAGAGCCTAAAGGATGAACTAAAGCGGATGCAGTGCTTCTTGAAAGATGCTGATCGAAAGCCAGAACAAGACGAACGTCTCCGCTATCGGGTGACGGAAATCAGAGATCTTGCTTACGATGCTGAAGATGTTATTGACTCCTTTCTTCTTAAAGCTGCACATCAAGCAGGCTTCCGTGGAATCATCAGGCGATTCACCTCCATTTTCACCAAGCCTTCTCATTTGCACAAAATCAGCATGCAGGTCAAAGAAATCCAGACTAAGCTCGAAAACATTTCCAAGAGTCTTCCAGCTTATGAGATATCTGGTGAAGGAGACGGTTCTAGCTCTTTTTCAGGGATGCAGCAGCAGTTAAGAAGGACATATTCGCATGTTGAGGAAGAGGACGTCATTAGTTTGGAGGTTAGCACGAAGGATGTCTTGGCCCAGTTGATGACAGAAGAAGATAGACTCCACGCCGTCGTTTCCATAGTCGGCATGGGGGGCATCGGCAAGACTACTCTTGCCAGAAAAGTATATAATCACGTTGATGTGAAACGACGTTTTGATTGTTTGGCTTGGGTTTTCGTATCTCAACAATGTAAGCCACGAGAAGTTTTGCATGGTGTCCTGATGAAAGTTGTCTCTCCTTCTAAAGACGAAAGAGAGCTAATTGAGAAACTGAATGAGGTTGAGTTGATTAGAAGACTTTCTCGTGTTTTGAAAGAAAAACGGTATTTGGTAGTTTTCGATGATATATGGAGAAGTGAAGATTGGCTTCTTCTTAAACCTGCTTTTCCACGAGGAAAAAAGGGAAGCAAAATTTTATTGACGACACGCAATAGGAATGTGGCTTTAGCTGCAGATCCTTGCAACTCTCCAATAGAGCTTCCACTTCTTACAAACGATGAAAGTTGGAAGCTTCTTAGAAGGAAAGCGTTCCCTCAAAGCAAGACGGACTCTCATGCTTGCTCAAAAGAATTTGAGGTGCTAGGAAAAGAGATGGTGAAAAAATGTGGAGGTCTACCTTTAGCAATTGTTGTGTTGGGAGGCTTGCTAGCAACAAAGCAAGCATGGGCTCAGTGGGAGATGGTTCATGAAAACATCCATGGACACTTAAAAGGGTTCCAACAACAAGATCGTCAATATAGTGCAGTGAATGGAATTTTGGCTTTAAGCTACAATGAATTGCCTTATTATTTAAAGCCCTGTTTTTTGTATCTTGGTCATTATCCAGAAGATTGGGAGATTTCAAAGGTTGAACTTATTCGATTATGGATTGCTGAAGGTTTCATTTCACCATCATTGGAGAAAAGAGAAATGTTGATGGAGGATGTGGGCGAACAATTCCTAGAAGAGCTTATAAATAGATGTTTGGTTCAAGTTGGCCAGAGAGACTATACAGGAACAAATGTGAAGACATGTCGGGTACATGATCTCTTGAGGGACTTGTGCGTGGAGAAAGCACGAGAGGAGAATTTCTTGGAAATTATTCAGCAACCATTATTTGAAGAATATGATATGACCTTGGCGGAACCTAAACTACGAAGAATTGCTATCCATCCTAGCAAAAGGTATGTTTGTTTAAAAGGAGAACATCGGAAATTGCGTTCTATGTTGCTCTTTCAAAATGAGGAATTGATAGATCTGCACATTTCAAATTGGAAAAACTTCAAATTTTTAAGAGTTTTGAATCTTTTGAAAAATGACTACACTTGGAATGTGCCAAGTGAAATTGGTAATCTGCATCACTTGAGGTATTTGAGGTTAAATTGTTATAATGGAATTATCCTGCCACGAGCTATTGGCAAGTTGAAGAGTTTATACACTTTATACCTCCAATATAGTGGGAACTTAGTAATTCCTAATGTTTTATTCAAGTTGGAACGTTTAAGGCATATTGTGCTACGTAATCAAAGTAAGGAATGGATCGCAAAGGATATGTGCTTTTGGTCAAGGTTTACTTCAAAAAATATTGAAACTTTAAAGTACATAGTGGTTGAGAAGAAGTTATTTGTTAACGCGGTGCTTAGGCTGACTAATGTTCGGAGTTTAGGAATAATATTTAATAGATCAAACGATGTCAAGCCTGTCCTAAAATATATAAGTGAATTGCATTTGCACCGCCTTCGTTCATTAGCCATGAATTTTGTAAAGGATTCAATCCCATCATATCTAGACTTGGAACCCCTTTCTCAGTGTCATCACCTTTCCAAACTGTTCTTAGAAGGGAAGATAGAAGAAGATCCGCATTCGAGCCATCATGTTTTGAAATTTCTTCCACCAAACATTGTCAAGTTAACTTTGTCTGGTTCTAAGATGGAGCAGGATCCAATGGGTGTGTTGGAAAAGCTGCCTCATTTGAGGATTCTCCGCTTGTGGGGTGGATCATACAAGGGGAATAAATTGATTTGCTCTGCTAATGGGTTTCTTCAACTTCATTCTCTTGATATCCAATTTCTGCGTGATTTAAAGGAGTGGGAGATAGAAGAAGGCGCAATGCCACGTCTTCAGAGTTTACATTTGAGCTATGTTGACTTGAGGATTTTTCCAGAAGGGTTGAAGTATATTACCACTCTCCAAGAAATGACATTAAAAGGAATGCAGAGTTCACTGAAACAGAGGATTAAAGTGATAGATGGAAAAGAAGGAGAGGATTTCTATAAAGTGCGCCACATATCCTCCATCCTCCTTCCATAGTCCATCATCCAAAATAGTTGGAGCCAGCAGGTGATGATTTATTTTATTTATATATGTTTCTCTAAAATATTAATTTCTTTTCGTTTCATCAAATTCCTTTTCCACCCACATAGTTGAGATTGAGATAAATAAATAATTTATTGGAAAAATATAATAATAAGAAAATTACTCATCTTTAATTATTAAAAAAAAAATTGCACGTATTAATTTTTAAAATATAAAAAAAGGGTTTCAATTTGATTTATTAGAAAAACTCTTAAGTATTATTATCATCTTAATAATTCGTAATTTTCTATTTAATATTTTTAATTAGTGCTATTATAGATAAGAGACGATTATATATATACTATTTTCTTCCTGGTGAAGGTTTAGTCGGTGCTGAAATGCACATCTTCGTCGTGACGATAAAGAGGTGGCGGTCGACTTTGATATGAGGCGGGATTGGCTTCTGCTTGGTTTGGATCAACGAAATGCAGCAAGCTTGCAAACAAGAGCAGCAAAGGGTGGGGGGGGGGGAGGGGTATCATC
>JAQSVH010001310.1:0-12644 GCA_029448705.1 Adansonia digitata
TACACTTTTTTAGTTGATTTTGCCTAATCACCACATAATATATCTACAAGTTCATAACAATATCATCCATTTCTTACTTGTGCCATTTTGATAAACCATTATCCCCATAAAAAGGAAAATGAATAAGTTTTTGAACTCAATCGATATACATCCTTCATAAAAATTGGTTTCATACTTGACTTGAAAGGTCAAATGAAACTTTTTTATTTCATGCCATTGTTTAAAAAGTTTAGGGTTGTTTTCTTTTCAGTACTACTTTTGAAACTAGAGATTATAATGACTTGATAACTAGTATTATTTTAGCACATATGTTAAAAAAATGAATTACTGGTTAAAAGAAATAATAGAAAACCAAAGACAATCATAATGAAGAAATCACTAATTCTGTAGCTCTATTTAATCATGTGAAAACAACTTTATGTAATCTTATAAGCATGTCAATTTTTAACAATTAGTAATTAGTAATCTAATTTTTTTTCTTGAATATGTCAAATAAAATTGAAATAAGTGGTATCAATCATGTAGTTGATGATGCATAAATAGCTAATCTTCCTCAAATAGACACATATGATGGTAAAAAACTAAAACTGCCTACTCTAAAGAGAAAAGGAAATAACCTAACATATGGTCATAAGTATGAGACCACTTCACCAAATTTAGCAATGAGAAAGGTGATATCAAAGCTAAATGTAATTATTGTGATAGAGAATTCTATGCTCATCCTAAGAAAAATAGGATAAGTGCACTAAAAAACCACATAACTTCTTGTGTCAAATTTCATTTTCATAGTGGTGATCCCACCTAAATAGAATTAGTTTTGCAATCAAAAGATGGGTCTTTAGGAACTTGGAAATTTAATCAGGATGCTATTAAAAGAGGTGTGGCCAGGATGATTATTATAAATGAGTTGAGTTTTAAATTTGTAAAAGGAAGGGATTTGTTTGTTGCATGGCACTTGCATGTCCTAGCTTTATAAACCATTGCTAGGAATGTTTTCTAACTTTATGCACATGAAAATGTTGAGTTAAGGCAACTCTTGAAATCATTTACCTAAGAATATCTTTTACCATCGACACATAGACATCATTGCAAAGAATGAATTATGTGTGTTTTACAGCTCAATAAAAAACAATAATTGAAAAGCCACATAAGAAGATATTAAGCTTTTATCTCGTTTCTAGTCATAAAAGTGAGGCCATTTTCAAGTTAATTGGGAAATGTTATCAGGATTGGGGGATTAATAAGGTTTTACCATTATAGTTGATAATGCTAGTTCTAATGATGTTGCCATATCATACCTAAAGAAGAAATTTAATAATGTAAAAAGTAGTATAGTGGAAGGCAAATATCTTTATTTAAAATGAATTGCTCATGTAGTTGATCTTATAGTCAAAGTTGGATTTAAAGAAATAAGTGATTTAGTTATTCTTGTTAAAGAGGCAGTGAGATATGTTAGACAATCTCTAGGTTAGCCAAGTTTAAAGAATATGTTGCAAATAAACACATTAAAAGTAAGAGCTTGTTGTTTCTTGATGTTATCACTGGATGGAATTCTACTTGATGTTGGAATAAGCTTCAAATTTTGAAAAGCTTTGGAGGCTTTTGATAATGTTGATTCTTATTATAGAGGGATCTCTTGATAGGAGATGAAGTGCTAGATCAAAATGATTCGCATGTGTTATGGAGGTTATGTACTTTCTTGAAAAGATTTTATAACCTTAAGATAAAAGTGTTAGGACACTGGTATGTCAGCTCTAATAATTTTCTTAATGCTATTTATAGTGTTTATGCTACTTTATGAGATTGGCAAGTAAATCCTAATGTTGAGTTGAATCCATTGGCTAAAAGGATGAAACATAAATATGAAAAATATTAGGGAATGAGAGAAAACGAATATATTGCTTATATTCTTGATCATAGGAAGAAAATTGCATTTCTAGAATTTTGCTTCATTAAAATATATTTTGGTGACCAAACTTTAGTGATGATGAAGAAATTATGAAAAGCATTAACCAAGTTATTTAATGAATATAAAGCAATGTCTAACCCTAAATATGAACAAGTTAGAGAACATAGCCAATTGAGCCATGTTATACATTCCTTCGATGAACTTGAGGGGGTTTTAACCCAAAAGATGAGTTTTAAAAGTATAAGCTTAAAATTACGAAAGACAAAAAAAAAAAAACTAGATAAATATTTGAATAGGGACCCTAAAGATATTCTTAAGGAGATAATTTTGATGTTCTTATTTGATGAAAACTTAATAGTCATAGATTTTCTATCCTTTCCCAGCTAGCATGCGAAGTATTGGTGATTGCAATATCCACAATCATTTTTAAATCTACTTTTAGTACCAGTGGTCATGTACTTGATACATATAGAAGTTGTTTAACTCCTAAACTCATGCAAACCCTTATACGTTCTCAAGATTAGTTATGAGTGTTCCCACATTTCGACCCGGATGACCTTTAGGAATAGTTGGCACAACTTGACAAATTTATTTTATTTATGTGCAGTACATTTTTCTTTTTGCAAGTTTGTTTCTTTAGAATTTTTACTTATTTATTTAAAATTATTTTTTCATTTGTTATTAATGATATATATTTCTAGACTGATCCAAGATCGCATTGAATCTTATAACTGATTAGTGAAAAGTTGAATGGATCAAACATGGTTTCATTTATTTATTTTTAATCTATAATTTATTTCCAAAACAAATCAATAAATCATATTCTAATAAATAGAGTTTTTGATTTGTCAGAGATGGATAGTTTGATTTATTCAGCAATGGATTGGGATAGTGGGATGTTAAGACTTGAATTTTTCATTGTTGTGAATCTTGACAATCTTAACTACTTAATTTTATATTTGTTTGAACTTTTTTCCTTAGGTTTATGTTGAATGTTTAAGACTTTGAGTTTCTTGTTGTTGTTGCTATTGTTTGCTATTGAATGGATTAGATAGCAAGAGTTGGTTGTTTGTAGTTATTGCTGTTAAGATTTGTCCAAGGTTATTTGCTGCTATTAAAGCTTCATTGCCTATTGTTTGATTTGCTATTGTTAAGCTTCATTGCCTATTACATTGGAACTATTTAAGTTAGCATGTATTGGATAGTTTGGTAATTTAAGATTAATTTAAGTTTGGACATCTTTTTTATGATTTGAGATTAATTTCTTAACTTAAGCATTTAAGTTTGATTATTTGCTACGGTTAATGCTTCGTGTAAGTAAAGGATGTACCATATTTAAATGCTGTTAATGCTTTTCAGTGTGGATGTGAAACTTGGACTTTAAATAGGCATAATTGAACCAACTAACTAAATCGAGCCGATTAAGGTCAATTTGTTATATCAATTTCTAGCCTTTTGGTAAACCAATTCGATCGGTTACTCGAACAACTTCGATTAGTTCAATTTTCAGTATTTTAAAATTGAACCAATTGAACCGATCGAATACTTACCCTTAGCCAAAACCAAAGCCAACTATTTCCTTGTATTGCAATAGTGCAACTTCACTGTCTAGAGCACACAATGATATATATATATATATGCACACACACACACACGCACACAAAGACAATGGAAAATCCTAATATAATACCATAGGACATGATTATTATAGTAATGTGTCGAAACGCAAATCCAATTTATTCTTGGCAAAAAAATAATTCTTGTTTTAGAGTGTCTTAGGGTCGTTGTAGCGAATCCTCGTCCAACTATTCCTATGGCTATTATGAAATAGCCAAAATTGATATTAAAGTCTTTGTTAAAACCAAAGAAAAGTAAAGATGGGTTTGAGAGTTGATTATGCGTTAAGAAGAATCAGCATCCTCATAACGCCATAAAATCGATATCTACTAGTCACATTTTATCTTAACTCTGGTTTTAAGTATTTAGGAACAATCCCCTAAAAATTTTTCTACGACACCAATCATTTAGAATATCGTAGGAGTTGTTCTTTGTTTTGAAAAGAAAATGACAATATTTAAAAGGATATTCCCAAATTAAAGGGATCCCCGAAGTCCAAGCTATTTATATTTATATTATATAATAAAATTTACATAACATATATAAATATAAAATTAATATATATTATACAATTATAAACGAGGTAGGCTTGAGTTTTGAACGTTATAATTAAATTTTGATTTATTTTTAAACAAATCTCAAATTTTCATTGAAATTTATTTTTTAAATTTAATACTTTTATCCAAACTCTCTTAAATATTAAACAAACCATTGCATTTGAGCTAATAACACTTCTATCGGAGAAACGAGGAAACGGGCATGAAGCAGGAATCACGAAGCAGGGAGAGAAAGCCATGTAATATGAACGTGTGAAAAGAGAGGTCACCAAAAAAAACTGATATGACAACACAACCCCCTCGCTTGTCTGCCTGCTGCCTTTGTCATTTGCCCCCCTTTGCCTCACCTCGTCCATTATTGGATTATTCTCTTTGCCCCTTCACTTGCTAGCTATTGCTGCCAGGATTAATTAGATTGAGATCATGATTTTTTTTTTTTTTTGGTTATGATATATTTATTGTGGCCATAAATCTTATAAATTTTATTATGGTCATCGTGATAATCACGGTTATTATAATTATAATTTTTTTTATTATGCATAATCTATAATAATTCATAATAATAATAATTATAATTATAATAATAACTTTTTTTAATACTTTTTAAAATAATTTATGATACTCCATAATTTTTTATTTATAAAAATTGTTCATAATTTTATATGAATTAAAAGAGTATAAATATGCCAAGAAATTACACAGACTCGTCAAGACATCCCAATGACCGTCCTTGAAGAGGCGTTCGAATGTCAAAGAAACATTTTCACTAAAATGCAAAATTTATCAATGCATGCCAATGCCAAAAGGAAGGCATCCCAATGCCAAACTGCGGAGATCTATCAAATTGAAAAAAGGCCAAATACATCCAAATTGAGCTGCAAAGAACATCTAATTAAAAAAAAATTGGCCTAAGGCATCTTAATGCCTTCGCGATGGCATTCGAATGCCCGGCAAGAAGTAACTACAAAGATTCTGTAATTCTATTGTTCATCATTAAATCATTTTTGTTTTTTGGCATCCACGACACATCACTACCTACCTAATTCAAGTTCTCAAATGTTTTTTACTTCAATAGCAGTGATGGAGAGTGACCCGCAAAATAGAAGATGCATTACCGCTACTCAATTGTTATTTTAATCCTTGATTTCTTCTTCAAGAAAGGTTATGTGTAGTCATGTCTTCACTTCTATATACCAAATTTAAAATCAAACCATAGTTCAACGCTATCCATACACATATATATATGTATATATATTTTTATCATAGATTAGTTAGCTGGGTAAAAATAAACGAGGTCTTGTAACAGCTTAAATAGATAGAAAAGTAATACAACTATTGATTTGTGCTGAGGGTAAGTTCGATTTTTTTAGCCTTTTTTTCCAAACCTTAATTAATTTGACAAAAAAATTATGCAACCAAAGGCAAAATGTGAAGGGCAATACATTGAATTAGAGAGAGAAGGAGAGGATGAATATAAGATTTCATTGTCCTTTTATTTATTTTTAATAAATAGTCCTTAGAATCAAAAATCTTTGTAGGTGGGATCCACACAGATTTTATTTGTGATTGTGTTTGATACCACTGAATAATTTTTCTCTAAAAATTAAGATAAGAATCTTTCTTTTTATCTTAATTTCTCGAAAAATAAAAAGGATGGAATTTAGAATCTTATTAAATAGGAGTATGATAAATTACTTCTCCAGAAAGAATAGACTTCAACTGCTACTATTTTTCATGAGTAATAGGGTTGCTTAGGAACTGTGAGAGTTATCAATTAAGGGTAATGTGATGGAAACCTACATCTTAATCCTAAACATTGATAAATCAAGGATTTTGATTAAAACTGTTCTAAAAGTGTTTTTTTTAAATATTATATTAAGTAATATCTTCATCTAATTTATTGAAAATTATCAAATTAATGTCAATTATTGTATTTAAAACAAAAATATTATTTTATATAATATATTTACTGTTTTTAGAAAGGGTTTAAGAAGCTGCTTAGCATATTACAAGTATAAATTAACTCATTTATATATCATGTAAACGAGAAAGCTCCAGTAATTAGTGGTAATTAATGTAAGTTAAAAATTAACATCACCTTTTGAACGTGCTAAGGACCTAGCTAAAAAAGGAAAGCTATACTTTAGCTGCAAACAAACACCCACCCGTTTACATTCTTCTCTTTTATCACAATGAAAGGTTTAATTTAGCTAATGAACAGCTAATCAAACAAACAGGTTCCATAATTATATTTTTGCTTTGGTCTAATCAATAAAAAGCGAACTGAAAGCAAAGGATGTAGCAAATTGTTGATAATGTCTTTGATCTTAGCCAAAAGTCCGAGAAAGTTACAGCTCATAGGATACTAATAATGCTATCAGGAAAATCCTTTCAAGTTCCATCCCAATCTCTCTCTCTCTCTCTCTCTTTTTCTTCTTTTTCTTTCTTTTTTCTTTTTTTTTTTTTGGGTTGGGGGTCCTGCTGATTTTCTTTCAAATTTTCCAGGTTAAATGAAAGGAACGGAAGTCAACTCAATGACATTTTATTTTCGATTTAATCGATTGAATAAAAATATTAAATATTTTAAAAAATTAAATAAAAAATATTAAATATTTCAAAAATAACTTTAATATTAAATAAATATAAAATATAATTAATAAATAATAAAAATAAGCATTTAATTTTAATACGTAAGCAAATATCCAAATAAATACGTAAATAAGGGATTCAAAGCTTCAATCTAGTCCCTTTTGAGGAAGGATAAAAAAAAAATAATGTGTGCGAACTCTTGCTACTTAGTTTTTAAGTACCAATTAATAAACAAGAACTTTAAAGGTAGAGGCAAGAACGAAAGCAATAAGAGAGAATGACAATTATTTTTCCACCTAATAAACATAATCTGAATTGATATTTCCACGTAGAACTAAGCTAAGACATATATTTCATTTATTACTTCAGCTTATTCGAGAAGATATTAATTAAGATTTCGTTTGGCCTATAATTTTATTATTAGAAAGTGAAAAGTAAAAAATAAAAAACGAACCAATCGAAAAGAGTCTTTATAACTTACCAAAGAAAAACAAAAAAGAGTTGAGAATTTGAGATATTACTAAAAGGTTTGATGAGATGTGTCAAAATGCTTCTTGACAATGAGGATAATTTCATTCCCAAATGCTATAGGTTAAAAACCTTTAAAAAAATACAATTTAATAAATTTTTAATTCGAATTTTGATATCTATAATTCATTTTTTTAATTATCATCTTTTTTATATAAAAAAATAAATAAAAACACTAATCTTAAAAACAGTGAAAATTCTCTCTCTTTCTCTTTCTAGAGTAGGGACCAACGAAATCAATAATTAATACTATTAATTAATGTTGGGTCCTAGGAGATTGCATATAATGATTTAAGTAAAAGAAAAAAGGACGATGTTTCAAAAAGCTTGTCGCAAACTCTTAACTATCAGCTCATCTTTCCACTTGCTTAATTAGTTTGTTAATGATCCTTCGTGTTCATCTTTCTCTAGCACCAAAAGGCAATGTTTAACTTCCATTTTGAGGCATAATGAAAAGCACGTTGTGCTTTGTGAAAGCAAAGTCGGTATTATGATCCAAGACCGTACTGCCTAAGGCTTAGCAGGGCAAGGCAGGCCCATTTTTCTTTATCGAAAAGAAGATATGCTAAGATTTCTTTTTATATTAATTTACTTTTTAAATTTGCATGTTAGAAAGTTTATGGAGCCACACAATCTTCCTTTACCTATCTCTGCATTATATAAATATATAAAAACCCTAGCTCTACTTTTAATTTTTAATGCTACTCTTATGGCATAATATTCATACATATCAGCATTTGGTTTAATAGTAATTAAGTTAAATCCATGCACCTCTTACAAGAATTGGTCCAAATCTCCTTTAATCTTTGCGGTAAAATTAAAACTATATATATATATGTTGAGATTAAATTATTGTAAAAGAAATAGTGGGTTTAACAGATTTCTTGTGTTTATAGCAAGAAGGAAGTGTTTTTCTTTCCCAAAAGAAATGCAAATTAATTTGCTTATCAATAGAACTTTTAGCTTTTATACACCTTTTAGCAAATTGATAAAGACATGAATACGGGGATTTACATGACTTCTCTTAACAAAATCTGAAAAGAAAGATTATATTCACAAGTAAAAAATTCACAGTCATAATCAACAATATTCATAAAATATGGCATTACAATTATATCTAATATAAAAAATCATTGAATAATTAAAAAATAAACTAAAATATCAACATAGAATTGTCTTAAACCCATATATGATTGAACCTGAACAAGTGACAAAAATGTATTAGAGCGTCTTTCTTGCCATTAAGATAAAGTCTCACTTGCACAATAAATGACTAGATTTTAAATTCTATTTACCAACCAAACCAAGAAGACAGCCTTTAATTTCTTGTGTTCGATTTTCTAGTCTTTAGTTTATGCATAATTCACCTTTTGCCCCAAGTATGGCTATTCAACTAAAAAATATATAAAAAAGTTACTTTATATTAGCATATCTCTCTTCTATTTAGATTATACCACGTAATCACATTTTTTGTAAAAAAACAACTGTATATTACATATTATATTTATAATTAAATTTTAATTATTTATTTCAACAATTAATAATACCTTTGTAATAAAAAATTGTATTTTAAAAAAATTGTAATTAGGTGATTATAATTTAAATAAAGGAGACACACATATACTTACTTGGAGTAACCATTTCGTACAATATTTTCTCTCCACTTTAGCATATGGTTTTTTTTGCATGCTTTTAGATGTTCTCCTAGTGGTATCAATGCGTTTTCATGTGACTGGTTGAGTTTAACATAAGTAAATTGCTTTAGAAGTCAAAACTTTGATTGCTCTTGATTTCTTTTAGTAGTCCATTAATTGCGAATTACACTGCACTTTTGCATTTGAGTATTTACTAATTAGTGCGTGCCTATTGAAAACAGTTTAATTCATGCCCTTTTGGGATAAAAGAAAAAAAAAAAAAACGAAAAACAAAAAGGGAGACTTGGGACCATCCTAAAACCCAACCGGCCATTTCCATATAATATTCATTGTTGTTTCAATAGGGCATTAACTTGTTTTCATACATAAATTACACATATGACCATTTCTATCGTTGAAAGGGGTTTAGGAATAAGCAGGGAGACCAAAAATTGTGTAACCAAATTTCTAATAATGTTCACGCGAGAGAAAGAGTGCCCCTAGAAAGCCCTATAATATAACGGCCCAATCGAAGTACTTGATTATTGGTCATTTTGGAGATAAAAAAAGGCTACAATTCTCAACACTTACGTGGCAGTCTTTGTATATGATCCACATCCCATCATATGCCGATGTTAATTCATTTCTACTAATAATTTTTTAACTTGTGTTACGAGATTTATGTTTTAAATTTTATTTTTGTTGATCAATCGGTGTTAAATAAATATTATATAAGATTGTAAAACATCTTGAACTATTGGGCCAACTTTATTATGCAATTTTTCTTACTCTAAAAGGTTTTTTGTGATTTGGCATCGCAACTTGTGTTATAATCTGATTAACATATGCGGGAAGAAGAGTAAATATATACTATTACATATAAATATATATATATATATATGAAACGAAGTAGGCTAGCTCCTCTATAATGTTTAATGTTAAAACAAAAGGAATTAGCGGTGGTGTGATGCATAAACAAAAAGAATTAGGTAGCAAAATTATGGAAAATTGCAAATTCTCCAAAACAAAATAATAAAAAAAAAATCCAAGGAAAGTTGTGGAGTCAAATGTGATCCAGTTGTTGTTCATGTCGATTTGAAGATTTTGGATGGATTAGAAAGAGAAAGAGTCAAGAGTACCCCTGGAATCCCTGATCCCAGGACTCCCTCACACTCAAACAACTCCCAGTTTCAACTGTGCAAACACGGAAATAATTTACTTGTTGAGCTAATGGTTATTATTTTGCAATTTGACTCTCTCTGTAGTCTTATATTTATTGTTGATATATTTCGTTCTTGACAGTATAACATGCGTTATAATTCACAACTACGATGAACACAACTAAAATTCATTCAAGATAACAGCTTAAATCCCTGCTTTTACTTATTTATACACTCTCTTATATCATATCATAGCAGAAGTTACAGTCTTTTCTTGTTCCTTACTGTCAAAGCAAAAAGAGAAAGATTGACTAATGACTTTCTTCCTATTTTAGGGGGAAAATAAAAAGAAAAATGAGAGAATTTGTTCAAATAAATAATTTCAGGGTTCATTTTTTATACAAAATTCAAAAATGAAGTAAAAAAAAGAAACTAAAATTGAAAATTAATTTTTATTAAATTTTTAATACTTTTTATAATATATTTTATAAATATATCATTTGGACTAAATTTTTGAACTAAAATTGTTACTGTCTTATATAATTTTTCCATAATCCCAAGGCAAAAAGAATGAGAGTCAATTGAAAGGAGAGAGGGATGTGATTTTTGTTTTTTTCTCTCTCTATCTCCCAGTGACTTTTCTGTTTAAGATAAGTCCTTTCTTCTCACATCAAGCAGTCACCAAAGGACTCAACATTAAAACAAAAGAGGGGAGAAATTGGGAAGAGAACAGACTGGTTGTGTCAGATGGTCATCGTTTGCACGTGGGAGTCAGTGCCTCCCCCGCCCCCCACCCTCCATTATTAATTACCCTTCCCCCAAAAAACCCATCTGCCAACTCCTGGAGCATAGTACTCTGTACATTGTCTTTAGAAAACACTTTGAAAGTTATTACAAGACAAAAGATTAGACAAGGGAAGTGGACAATATTAGCCAAAGAAATAAGACAAGGAATTGATAGGGGGGCTTGTAGGCACGTGTCGACTGGATAAGGGCACGAAGGGGCCATGGGACCGTTTTCTTCCTTGTCGTACGGTTTTTTAGCCGTTTTTCTTTGGTTAAAAGGCCCTCATTCTCTCTTGCTGATCTCTTCTGACCTTGCCTTCGCCCGCTTGCCGCTGCTTTTGTTTTTTTGGAGCTGGCTGGACTGGGCTGGGGCTGGGGTGAAAGGTCAGGTCATATGTCTACATCATAATATAATATCACCTCTCACATGCAACCCTCGTCTCGTCTTGTCAAATCATTTAGAATCAACAAATCCCGTCACATCTAACTTTTTTCATACGTATTCCCATACATTTCTCCAATTTACTTTGTAATCAGATATTATACAACCCAACCTTTTAATTTCCTCTTAAATCTTAATTTTAACTGCATCCGCATGCACATTCATTTGCATGACACCTTTTTTGTCACTACCCAGTTGTTTAAAGCATCCTAATTGGCTTGACCTTACTGAAAGGAAAAAAAAAAAGAAAAAACAACATCGCTAAATCAACATTTCTTCGTCAATTATTACCATACATGATTAAAACCAGTTTTTTTTAAGGAATTGGTAAGGTCTTACAATATTTTATAATAATTGCCAGAAATAAAGGCCGACACCCAAATTTTTTCGGCTTTTCCTTCTAAGTTTTTATACCTAAAAGGAAACCTTTAGGCCAGTAAGTCTCCAGTTTTTAAGTGAAATTTGCAGCTATCTTTTTGCTCAGCTAATGCCTCCATTAAATTTGCTGTGTTCCACTGGGGAAATGGTCAATGTTGAATTTTAAGTAGTAGCTTGTAGGAAAACGAGAGTGGGTCCTTTCAAAGAAGTTCGGCTCGCGGAGCTATCACCAAAATTTTATTGTGTAGATTTTGATTAAGAAGTTTGCTTATTTGACTGATAAACATGAAGGAGAATATCAAACAAACTTTAGCCAAACTTTGTGGTGTTTTCCATTTATCTTCAGATGATTTTTCTACACTTCTGTATACTTTCTTTTAGTTTAAAAAGAAAAGGAAATAATTGAAGAACAATTGAGTGATTGACTTGAAGACTTTGAATTTTATGGAATGATTAATAATAGAGAAACAAAGAAAGAGAGAGAGAAACGAGTTGAGTTGATTGATGGAGAAAGAAAATAGTTCAATGAATTTGATATATGTCTGCTGGGTTTCCCTTCTGCTCAAATGAGTCATCATTTATTGTTCAAAACGAAAAAAAATTGGGGAAGCCAATTAATTGACCCCCTGCCGTGGCTTGCAAAACTCAGACTCGTTAAACTTTTGTATTTTATTTTACAACCGAAGTGTGTTACAGGAGAAAAAGTTATAAAGGTTAGAATTCGATTGTAAATTTATTTATTGTTATTTTTTTAAAAATAATTATTTAAATTAAATTAGATAATTTTGGATTGGAATTCATATGCTTTTTTGTTTTTTTTTCAAAACGGCAGATCTAACTCCTTAAATCTCTCCATCGGGTTAGGACTTTGACAGTCAGCAAAGTATAAGAGTTTTGAAACAATGTGTTTCTTTACGTTGGGATGATAGGAAAGGGGATCAACACTCAAAATTCACTTCAGTCATGCCCCCAGCTGGCTATTTGGGGGGTCGATGTGATGTTTTGACTGCAGTAAAGAGACCGCGGTTAGGTCATTGAGAGCTA
>JAQSVH010001331.1:0-12643 GCA_029448705.1 Adansonia digitata
AAGCATGCAAAATTTTTATCTAATCATCCAAAGGTTTGTGTTTTTTATATTATGCCATGAGCTCAATTTTTTATATTTTCATATCATTCTTCATTTTTTATTTTTTTCTAATGCATAAGAGTCTTTTTCTCTAAAAAAATCTCATGTAGGAGGTAAAAAATAAATACTTGGTTCAGTCAATAAGATATCATGCAGGCATAACTTTCATAGACAATGCATTTTGAAAAAGCACTCCTTACCAATAGAGTTCCCAAGTGATACTGTTTGTCCATGACACGCTGCCTAACGCTTAGCTACAGTGCTCCTTAGCAGCGTCACACCTTAGCAATAGAATTTCCTAACACGACGCTCCGTGCTAACTCCATTGACTAGTGTAGCACTCCTTGGTAACAATGTTCTTGGCAATTGCACTACTTGGCACCAATTATGAAAAAAATCGAGAGCAATTTGTTTAATTGGGAATTACAGGTCTAGTGGTTCAGTAACATATAAAGAATAAAAAATTTCATGAACTAATTAGAATTGTTAAAAAAATTGGAAACTAGAAATAAAAAAGGGAAAAAACCATTTGAACTAGAATTTACATTTGTTATTATTTTTCAATTTTTTTAACCTAAACCCATTTTATTTTTTGAGCATTTAAAACCAATTTTTAACCTATTTTAAAACCCAAGTTTTTTTAACCCATTTTAAAGTTAATTCCATTTTCTAACCCGTTTTTGGCAACATTGATTGAATTCATTAGACTAGGCTCTTAGACAAATTTTTTTAACCCATTGTTGATTGATTTTTTACCATTGTACTATTTATATCAGTTGTCAATTCCATAAAAATTTACTTTAGCTCAAGTTCTCCTCAATCTCATTCTAAGATTCTTTCTTCTAAAAGAAAAGAAAAGAAAAGAAAATAACAGATCATTAAAATGTTCTCCTCAATTCTTAATAGTATGTGGCTGCCAGCCAATTCTAGGTTAGTTCTTCTCAGTTCTCCATTTTTAGTTCTCACTCTCTATCATTTTTTTTTTCAAATCTATCAAACAAATATATAAAAATGATATTTTCTTCTTAGTTTTTTTATCTTGGCATCTCGGTAGTCACAAACCTTCTTTATGAATTTTCTCCCATAACTTGCAAGTTAGTTGCTTGTCTCTTCTTTGTTATTCATGGGTTTTTAAAGACATTAGAGTTTACCACTATATAATTAGTGATCTATATATATACTTATAATCACTAAAATTAGCTAAGTGTTGTGAAAGTTTGGTACACAAAGCAGAAGGCTGTTGTTCTTAATAATGACATGAAATCAAATATTTGTTGCCCTCAAGTATAATCTTAGATGTAGCAATTATATTGTAATATGTGCATGAAATTATATGTATTTTCCTTAATTATTCTTATTTTTAATTTTTTATATACTAATATGGTTAAACTTGGAACAAAGGTTTGACTGATTTGATTTTTATTCCTTGCCTGGCATATCACTCCTTGATAGCAACACTACCTAACATAAAGCTCCCAACAACATTTACTTAGCACAATGTTCCTTGGCAACAATACTAATTGGCAACTGTATTCAAACTCCAATTCTCCTATGTTTATTGCTCCAACACTACCTTCCTATAGTGTTCCATGCAGTTGGCACTCCCGAAAACTATGAAGCTAACCTTGAAAGGTTGACAAGATTCTTAGGTTTCCTTCACATTTTGGATGTCTTGGAGCACATGGCTTGCAGGCTTAGATAAGCAAACTATCAAGAAGTCTACTTCCTAACCTTTTCTTGGAACGCGAGTGCTTTCCTTTCCTATTAAATAGGTAATGCACTCTTAAGCGTGCTATCATATAACCATCATTCACTACGTATTACCAAAACACTTTTCAAGTGTAACCTCCACAATAACTCCCATTCAATCCATTACTTTTGTAATCTCTCTCTCTTTATCTCTCCCATTACATATAAGTGGTCTCCTCGTGACTTTACACTTTTTTGTAACTTTTCTTAGTAACTCCCATAGAAAGGCTATAAATAGAAATTGATGGCTTTATTTGGGATCTTTTAATAATTTGATAAGCTTTTGATTATAAAGACCTCTCTACAACCTTTTCTCTATAAATTCCACAATCACTGTAAGTTGATAACCTCTATTGCCTTTAGTCATTTATAGCCTTCATCACCACCACTTGCCATTGCACTTGTTCTTTAGGATTTGCTCCAATCTTCCTGCCCATCATCTTCATATAATATCCCATTTTACTAATTTGCAATGTTTCCTCACTCGATCAAAAGAACCTTTCACACCCATTAACTTAGCATTATTTTTTTGCATTCTTTTCTTAAACTTAGCCATTTGTAGAAGCTATTTGGTCTAGCATAACTTCTGAGCTATTTCCATCAGCATCTTTTTTTTTTTTTTTGTAAATATGGCTAACTTATATTCTAGGGTCAACTCTTTTACTAGCCTATTGGTATGGTCTTTTGTGTAAAAAGAGGTTTGGTTTTTGGATTAACTTTTAGGCCTACTTTTGACATATCTGCAAAACAAAATAAAGATCAAAGTTTCTGTCAAAATTTATTTAATCATTGTCTCATATTTTTCAAAGATAAAATTGGCATGAAATCTAGATTCTTCAAACATGATAACAAGATTAAATAAGCACATGCACAAGGATTAATCCTAAGGACAATATCTAAAATTTTATCTATATGCATTGAAGTCAGATCATCACATTGTTTAAGAAGTTGGAGTGAAATTTTAGCCTTTTGTGGTAAAGAAGATGTTTAAAAGGCCTTGGAGGTAGAGTTTTTGTTATTAAAAAAGGTTAAAAATGGCTTTTATAGGCAGAATTATTTTGAGAAATATAGAGAATACCTAAAACGTAGGAACTATGAAGTAAAAAAAAACCTACAATTAGATGACTTTGTGAGCTTATGTTGTATTTTGTTGATGTGTCAAAGAAAGGGCATAGAGTTGTTTAGTTATAAGCAAATGAAGTGCAGCTCTAAGTTTTATGTGTTTTGATTAAGGGTTAGGTGGCTATTTATGTAGGGTAAAAGTCCATAGATAGTCTCTATAATGAATGGAATATTTTAATCTTTGAATTATTGTATTTGATATTTTAATTCATGTACTTTTGAAATAGTAAATAAAAAATAATTAATGATATTAAAAGAATCATTTGAATACTGATAAAATATCGACATGTTATATAATATAAAATTTTAAATTTTATCAAAAAAGACCTAAACTCGTCCTATAATCCAAACTTATTTTTGCATAAAATTTAAAATTCTATGTCACATTATACGTCGATATGTAAATAATTTCTATCATCATTAATTATTTTTTTATTTATTACATTTCAAAGATATGAAAAACTAAAATATTAAATTTAATAATTCATAAACTAAAATATTTTATTTATTATAATAAAAAACTATTAATAGATTTTTATGTAATTTTAAAAGATAAATTATTATTATTATTAATAAATGAGATGGAGAAAATTTTTCAAAAATCTTGATATTAAGTACGCGTGTCAAATAAGTAAAAATATTAATCCTTTGTAAACGACGAGGTTTTATGAAGAACAACAAACAATAACTTCCCAAGGGAAAAAAATAAAGAAAACTTTGTTTTCTTCTTCCTCTCGATTCCTCGTTCAAAGCTCCTGCTCTTCTCTCTGATTCAGATCCATTTTTCCAAACAAAGAAACAAAACTTTGTTCTCGAGAAAAATAAAAAAAAATGCCCAATTCGCACAGCGATACGATACCTCTTCATCCGTCGTCTCAATCGGACATCGACGAGATCGAGAATCTAATCAATGCCAGCGTCCAATCAGGCCCAGCCACAGTCCTCCCCGCCCGTCCTCCAAGCCCGCCTCGGGCCTCCATTCCCGTCTCCTCTTCCCCTTCCCCTTTCATCAAATCCGACATACGTCCTCCGCCTCCTTTCTCCTCCTCGTCGTCCAATCAGAAGGTGCCTTCTGTACCCGTCGCCCCTCCTCCTCCTCCACCCGTCGGTAACTCTAGCAGCATCGTAGCCACCGGCTTCGGTCCCCCGCCCAATACATTAACAGAGCCTGTTTGGGACACGGTGAAAAGAGATCTGTCGAGGATCGTTAGTAACTTGAAGCTGGTGGTGTTTCCGAATCCTTACAGAGAAGATCCGGGAAAGGCGTTGAGAGACTGGGATCTGTGGGGTCCTTTCTTCTTCATTGTCTTCTTGGGACTCACTCTTTCTTGGTCCGCCTCCGTTAAGAAGGTTTGTTCTCACAATGGATTTCGATTTACTTTTTCTTCTTAACTTTTTATAATTTCTTTTGTTTCTCTTTTGTGCTTGGCAAATTGTGATAAATTGATTTGGAATGCATATAATCGATTTCTATGAACTTTTGATTGTTAGCTGTCAAAATCTGATAAAACTTGTTTTGTATCCTTATTTTAATTTAAATGAAATTGGGGTTAGTTGTTAGAATAAGAATTCTTCCTTCTTATTTAAACAGTAAAGGTAAGAGAGTTTTATCTTGAAACCTTTTACTTGTTTTTTTTCCCTCTATTTTCTTATTACTTATTTACAAGTTCTCAAGAATTACAGACAAATGGTGATAAAAGTAAATGAATAAAATCTCTAAAATGTAACATTGACTTCGAAAATAATTGTTCTTCCTGAAAGTAAAATTATATATTTTGTTTTTCAAGATTTGTTATTATTCAAGAATACCATTTTCCTTTTGCCTTTTGCTTTTGGAAGCAAAAAGCAAATAACAAACAAACAACACCACTAATTCCGTCTAGAATTGAAAGATGCTCTACGATATTGATTTGAATTATAAAATATTTATGTTAGATCACTATAATTGCCAGTTGCTTGTTGTGGTGGTTGGTTAGTTTTGTAAAAGGGGAAAAAAAAATCTTGTATACATAGGGACTTTAATTTTTGGTTATAGTAGATAAATTTAATCCTTTGATGGATGGCCCGAAGAAGCTGTTTCTGATAGGATTTGGATTGCTTCGTAACTTTTCCTATTTGGCATGTAAATAACACATCATTACATATTTAATCAACGGCCTCTATTGTTTATAGGAATTGGATAATTCTTCTTTTAGTTGTGTGATTTCCTTTTCTCCTTTCATTCACTCTGATTTTTCCATTTCAAATTTGACTCCGTCTTTGAGAGTTTTAAATAGAGCACTATGACACAAATGATCGACGTAGCTGACTGCACATCATGAAAGAAAGCTTAGTCTGTCACTGCTGTTTATTTGATACTTATGCAAGGGTTTTCATGGTTGCAAGTGCAAAACAATATGTGACACCTGTGATGGGCTGTAGTTTGATTTTTTTTTTTTTTGTGACAACTCTAGTCTTGAACTCATGTTGCAATTCTTAAGATTTGATATAGGGCCAGGTATATCGTTGATGCATCTTTCTAGTAGTTTATTTATTGCTATTCTCAGTTGTGCTTATTATTATTTGTAATGTATTTTTTGTCTTAATTTCACACTATTCAAGTTATTTTAACCAGAACTAACAATTATTTGAGTTTTACGTAGAATGGTCCACTAATCTTGATGATTAAGAAAACAAATTTTGGAAACCTTGGAAACATGTTTTCTTAGATTTCCGACGTCGATTATCGTTTTCATTAAAACCTAGGGAATAAGTTATTTAGATCCTAAAAAATTAAGATACTAATTGCATTTAGGAATCCTAATTTCATTTGAATTTAGGGTTAGCAAGAGTCCTAATTTACTTAGAACAATGTTGGCACATACAAGCCTTATCTAACATATAAATTTCATGTTTTGTTAGGAAAATCAACTTCAAAAATTCTGAAAATAATGATCTGTTGATCATTACCTCTCCTTCAAAGTTGTAGATTTTACATGAGATTTAGTACTAACCTTCATGACTTAGAAACTAGATGATTAGGATTCTTGCTCCTTGAGACTTTTGCTAGTTTTTGATCATAATGGAAGTTCTTATTAATTTAAGTGACCTTATTTTTAACTTGCTTGCCTCCCTGGGTCGCCATATTTAGTGTCGCTTGTGCATTTGGCCTCTTTCATTTAGAGATGGAGAGATCCAGCCATATTTATGGATAAAAATGAGGTTGGTCCAGGACAGATTGGGGATAGCCTGAGGTGCTGGGCTGCCTATTTATATGAAATTCCTTTGATATCTTTTGATGCATGATGATGCTGCTTTACATTTTGAAGAGATGTCCTCTCACCGTGTTTTGTGATTATTTGTGATCCTTCTTCTCCTTATGTCATATTTGTGATTCCCTTCCTACAATCTGGCCTCATCTTTTCAATTTTTTTTTCCCCTGACATTATAATTTTGCAAGTTATATCTCTTACATTTGCATCTGGAGCTTTCTTCCTTTTTCTGCTATAGATATATATATATATATATATTCTGTTTGTTATAAAAATCATCATTGCTTTTAGTAGTCAGTACTAACTTTTTCTCTTCTTAAAAATGTTCCAGTCTGAGGTATTTGCTGTTGCATTTGCACTGCTTGCAGCTGGTGCTGTAATCTTAACGTTGAATGTACTACTACTGGTAATGGCCTATCTACTTTAGGGAGTAATATTTTGAACATGTTTGCAAGCTTTTGAAATTTAGTTAAATGTTATTTTGGGTCTGGGAATTTCCATTTACATATGATTAGATACCATTATTTTGAAATTTTGGAATAAAAAGCTTGCATAGATGATACATATACGACTTGTGCTGAGATTTTTTTTCTTTTATATTGTTGCAGGGTGGGCATATTATCTTTTTCCAGAGTCTGAGTCTTCTTGGTTACTGTTTATTCCCTCTGGATATCGGAGCCGTAATCTGTATGTTGAAGGACAATGTCATTGTCAAAATGATTGTGGTCTGTGTGACATTGGCTTGGAGCTCATGGGCTGCCTATCCTTTCATGAGTTCAGCTGTTAATCCGAGGAGAAAAGCACTTGCACTCTACCCTGTTTTTCTTATGTACGTATCCGTTGGTTTTCTCATCATTGCCATTGATTGAAGTTCCTTCCCTTTAAGGGTTTGAAAAGAGTTATTGAAACTTATGTGGAGCTGCATCGGAATATCATGTGGTTACTGTATTTTTTGACCTGAAACAACATCTTTGAACGCTCATTGCCGAATATGATATACTTAAACTGTATCAAATCCTTTTGTGTTTACTATTTACTTTCTCAATAACTTTTGCTAGTGATGATTTACGAGCTCCGGCTACAATCAGGCATTTAGGCATCGTGCTTACGTGTGTGTGTGTGTGTATATATATATATATATATATATATATATCGATTTATTGTTATTCGAGGGAAGGGGATTCAAACCCTATTCTTCTCTTTGTTTGTTGTTTATTTGTTTTGTTTTGGACTTTTCTCTTCACCTGTGCCATGCCATATTTAAGTATTTGATGTCCTAAGATGTTCTCAAACAAAAGTTCTGATCCTAAAACGTGATTTGCATCATTATGGTCTTTGAGAAGGGTATTTCTTCTGGTGTTTACTTAAGAAAAGCATAATAAAGTAACCTTTTCTTCTTGGATTACTAAGGAAAAGATCAATTAATCAACCATCTAAAATCTTCTGATTTTTGAAAAGGAATTTAGGGTTTTTGAGGTTTTTTTGTTTTTTATGCGAAATAAATTCGAGAGGTTTTTTTTTTTTTAAATTTTGGCAGTAAAATGAGGAGAGTGAAAAAGTGGCAGTATAAATACGTTTGAAACAAATATAGATGAAATTGTCTGGAGATCTCATTCCATTTGGATTGACTGAAAAATGTTAGAAGGTAATAACTTGATACAAGTTAGATTTAAAACATTTTAAACGGCTCAAATTCAAAGATTGGTCCAACTCAAAAAAACCTCAAATTGCAATTAACCTGCAATGATTCAAACATGTATTGATTTGAATTTCTAATGGTTCAAACTTGAGTCATCCCAAATTTATTTGTAAGCGTCTAGATCCAAAATTGTTTGAATCTGAGTTAATTTGAATGAAAATAAGCTAGACCTCAGTTCAGTGAATGTTGATTGCATTTTGAATCGACAAATAATAATAATAAGAAGAAGAAGCTAACTTGCAGAGAAACTAAATCGAACCCATGTAGTTACGACCCCTAAGCGGCAGGGATCCAGCTTCTCTTCAGTCTCGTATTAGGATTGGATAGATAGTTTAGATCAGTCGCTCAGACCATTAATTTGCTACTAATGTCTCAGATATTACCTGTATCTTCTTCCTCTTCGAGAGCATCTCAATTGAAAACGTTTACATGGCAAGGCATTCATGGCTAAAAGATTTGAAAATCACTTTTTTTTTTTTTTAATTATAGATATTCTTGAAAAACAAGATGAGAAAGAGAGGTAGGAACACTATTTGCTTAAACCAAAATTTACAATTTTCACGTATTATTAATACATAAACTATAAATCTTTAAATATTTGAATAAATTACAGAAATATAACATTTAAGTCATTTATATTGCTCGTCAAATTTTGGGTTCTCGTTAAAATGTTTCGACGATCCCATTTATTAATTTTCATCAACATTTCTATACGAAAACAGTGAAGGTCTAGTTATTCATTTAAAATTAAAAACCTGTTTAATATTTATATTATAATAAAACGTTATGTCATTTAACATCATTAAAATTTTTAAAATTTATCTCATTTTCAAAATATATAAATTAATATAATAAAGAAAAAGTATAATATTTTCATTTTTGTTTTGTTTTTCCTAAAATACTTTAAGAAAATGCTTTTAATTTGGAATCATTTATGAAAAATATCATCAACGGTAGACATTTGTTGATGTAAGGATTGTCGCACTGCATCCTCTATGAGATATTGTCCATTTTGGAGCATTGTATAGATTGTCCTCACGGTTTTATCTTTTGAGAAAAAGCATCTCAATACGGAAAGGGTGGTCTTTATTTTATAAGCCACAGTTCATATCCTTAACTAATCGAGGTAAGATCATTGTCCCCTTGACACTAGCTCCCCTAGCATGGGTGTAGATTGTGAAGGTTGAGCAGGTATGTTTACGTGATAACTTTGTGTTACTTGTTTATATGTCAAGTTTCGTGTAAGTTGAGTGGGCATCTATATGTGGTAACTTGGTGTTACTTGTTTATATGCGAAGTGTCATATTTTAAAACCTGAATGAGATTTTGGTTATGAGTTTGTAGCTTATCAGTTTCCATAGATGGCACCATTGTTGATGCAAGGATTGTTGAACTGCATCTGCTATGAGATATTGTTCGCTTTGGAGCAGTGCACAGATTGTCCTTACGATTTTGTCTTATGAGAAAAGGCGCACTCAATAGGAGAATTATGACCTTTGCTTTATAAGCCACAGTCTGTATCCTTGGTTAATCAACGTGGGATCGCTATCCTCTCTAACACTAGCCCTCCAAGCAAGGGTGTGTACTGTGTAGGTCGAGTGGGTATGTTTATGTGGTAACTTGATGCAACTCGTTTACATGCCATGTTTTGTATTTTGCAACCTGAATGAGATTTCGATTGTGAGCTTATGGGTTGTTGGTTCCCAAAGATGATACCATTATTGATACAAGGATTATCGAACTTCGCCCATTATAAGGTATTTTCTGCTTTGGAGTAGTGCATAAACTATTATCATGATTTTATCCTTTGGGAAAAGGAGCTTCAATAAGGGAAGGTTGGCATTTGTTTCATAAGCTACCGTCCATATACTTGCTAATAGATGTGGGATTGTTGTCCTCTCCCCCTAAAACTAGCATTCAAGTAAAGGTGTGGACATGTTGGTCGAGTGGGCATGTTTACATGGTAACTTCATGTTACTCATTTGTATGCCAAGTTGCATGTAGTTCGAGTAGGCATGTTTACATGGTAACTTGGTGTTATTCGTTTATATGACAATTTTTGTATTTTGCAACCTGAATGATATTTCAGTTATGAGTTTATGGCTTATCCGTTTCCATAAACAGTGCCATTGTTGATGCAAAGATTGTCAAATTACACCCGTTATGAGATATTATTCGGTTTAGAGCAGTGTATAAACTACCCTCATGGTTTTGTCTCTTGAGAAAATGTGCTTCAATAGGGAAAAGTTGGCCTTTACTTTATAAGCCACAATCCATATCCTCGGCTATTCTATGTGGAATCATTGTCCCCCTTAACACTAGTCCTCCAGGTAAAGGTGTACACTATATAGGTCCAATAGGTATGTTTACGTGATAACTTGGTGTTACAGCATCGACTAGGCATTCAATTTCAGTTGATTGGGAGATATATCATTGCAGTTTAGTATCTCGCAGAAAAATGGCTCCAATGGTAAGTGGAAGCCATCCTTGAAAATATGTAAACAAAAAGGAACAATGTTTCCCTTAATGCTAGTAACAAGTTGCCTAAATAGTGGATTTGATGTCTCAAAATGACCAAAGTTGAATTCTTGATCCACCAACCAATCCTTGATAGTCGTCATTTTCACATCACCATGATATGCGTTTGCCAAGTTAGTATCTAGGGGTGATCCTCAATCATCCTTTCCTGGTTCGACTATTGTAGTCGGATTGCTTAACTTGCTTTTGATGATGGGTTTCGACCCTTTTGTTAGGATTGTTTTGTGTTGTGAACCTGTCCTTTTCCTATTAAATAGTTGCCCCACTTCTAAGTATGGTTGTTTACTTGATTCATCCACATTCACAATCTGCATAACGAACAATTGTCTAACAACTTCCCTACCACTAAATTTTAGTTAAATTTTCTTCACAACAGATTTCAGAAAGTAGCGAGATTGGCATATCCACCACCTGAAACTTGGTATAATAAACATTATACTATAAATTAAAAAGGATGAGAGAAAGATACCTTACCTAAACATTTTTCTAAAGAATGTAATAGGAAAAGCTTGTGAGTATGAAAGGAAATGAAAAAATTTAAAACTCTTATAGGAAAGCTAGAGAAAAAGAATAAGAAATAAGAGAGAAAAATTGAGTGATCAATGGGTATGAGCAGGGACATGAAGGCCTATTTATGAGGATTGTACCAGCATCTTTATAGCCATCGCATCAGTTACAAAGAGTGATCTCGTGTTGATTGAACCGAGGAGTCATGCGCTACAATATTAATTGTGCCAGGATGACTTGCACCAGTCACAAAATTTGAATTAAAAATAATAATAATAATAAAATTTAAACCTACGTTTTTACTTCATCGATATTTTTTGGTCACGTAATAAGGCAACTTTCGAGTTGTCATCATAGACCGCCAATTACATACTCATTTTCATTAAGCTCTTCAAAGGGCTGCGAATGGTCACTTTATAACCATTCACACATCTAAAGGGCAATTGATGTACCTCTTCTTAACCTTTACGATGAGATAAACACTTATCAAGAGGATAAACCCTACCTAAGGATAAAATAAGCTAACATCTTAGGTGAATTTATCTTCCACTCTTATAAGAATCTCGAACAAGGCGAACAAGCTCCCCGCTACCTTTATATAAAGGTAAGGAATAACCTACTAGAGGTGAGAAGATATATTGAGCTCCTTTTAACCTTTTCCCTTTTGTACCGCCTTGCTGACTCAAGCATCGAAGTGCGCCCTAGAGTGCAAACTCAGGTGCCCTTAACCTGCATTGTCTTGTAGGCCCTTAGACTTCCCTCCACGTGTTACCCTATATTGTAGCATCAACAATTGGCACTATTTGTGATAATCGATAAGTCATAAACTTACAACTGAAATCTTATTTAGACATATAAATGAGTAACTTCAAATTACCATATAAAAATGCCCGCTCAACCTACACAATACTTGGCATATAAATAACACTAAGTTACCACGTAAATATGTACACTCGACCTATACAGTCTATACCTTTCAAAGGGCTTGTGGTAGGAGGACAATGATCCAACATTGATTAGTCAAGGATATGAATTATGGCTTATAAAGTAAGGGTCATCCTTCCCCTATTAAAGTACCTTTTCTCGAAGGACAAAATCATAAAAATAGTTTGTGCACTGCTCCAACACAAATAATATCTCATAATGAGTCCAGTCCAATAATTCTTGTATCAACAAAATTTATTCTATCAATTTTTATTTTTAGGATTGACCAAAGGAGATTGTCTAGTTTCGTTAAATAAAGAAAAGGGTAATTGAGAAGGAAGGAAAAAAATTATATTGTAATTGTGCTTGATAAATCATTCAAAAATTTAATTATAAAATTAGAAAAAAAAATCAAAATTCATTTTAAAACCACTTAAATAAAAGATTTTCAATAAAAATACTGCAAGTTTTAAATAATTAAAAAACCAACTAATTTATTCAAACGATCTTGTTTAAGAAGAAAATTTCTCATTTAACTGTATTATTCTTAAAATGTCTCCTTTAAATTATTTATTTTTCTTTTACAACTTCTAACGTAAATGTAAAGACTAGAAAAATAATCAATAAATCAATTTAATATTTAATATTTTTAATAAATATCCAACAAAACACTTTTTTTTATATTGAACTTTTTCTAATTTATTAAACAAAACCAAATATTCTTTTCCTTCTTTTACCTTCATTTTTACTTTGCCTTTTCTGTCTATGTTTTCTTTGAAAATATTATAATTGACAATAATTTGAAAGTTGAAAC
>JAQSVH010001342.1:0-12643 GCA_029448705.1 Adansonia digitata
TTGATACATTCAAGTAAAATTATGAATTTTCTCATATCTTTTGTCCTCGGACACCTTGAACTACGTCTTTTGATGCCATATCTTTGCATTTATCTTTGATATAATCCATAGGCCTTCTTCACCTCCTCAAAAATAGTTTTTTGCTCAACGATTCATCGTTCCCTCTCACGTCCATGCCCCTGTTTGCTAAAAAATTAGCCTCAACAAAATAAAGTGTCTATAATAACTTATATCATTTAATTTTTTTTCAATTATTTAACCATCATAATATTTTTCTTTTGATTCGATACTTAAAGTTTAAAAAAAATATTTCATTTATATCAAGACATCTAATATTGTTATTCAATATTTTTATTTTTATTGATCATTTATGAATATAATAATTTTTAATTCAATAATATAGAAACAAAAAAATTAATATGACCTTTTTCTTTACAAAAAATAATGAACCAATCAATTTATTACACATGGCAATAAAATTTAGAGTTATTTGAATAGTACCAATTAGACCTCAAAGTTTTGGATGCAAGATAGGAAAATAATTAAAACAAAACACAGAAAAAAATATAAATACAACATATAAGTACATGAACATGTTGAAATTTATATAAAATGAACTATTAACTAACTATCAAAATTTTATATAAATATAAAATATTTTAAATGTAATTATGGCAAAAAAATAATATATATATATATGACATGAATGCAAAGATCTTTTTATCTCCTTTCTTTTTTTTTCTTTCTTTTTTCTTTTTCCTTAAAAAATAAAAACTTGTTGACTAGCTATAAAAAACTATTAAAGAGGCATCTTTCTCGTTACGATTATAGATATTTATAAATTTTTAGATTGATCCGTGTCTTAAGATAATTTACATAAATATGAAAGTGGATTGTCACAACTCAGAACAATTAAGACAAGCACTACCTCGATAAGCTGTATCTTTCTTTTATATCCTATAATCAAGGTTAAAAAAGTGGATTGTCAATGCTAGTTGCCACTTCTCCTCTACATATCCTATTTATATCTTTTTCAATTGTTCAAGAAAAAAATAAACAAAAGGAGTTCTTTCTTTGAGTTTAATTGGTCAAGAATGTTATCCATAAGCTTCAAGAAAGATTGCAATTAGAGATTTAGAGGTCATATTTTATGTCCCATTGCCATGCAAAAGGATAACGAGGAAAGCCCCAATATCTTATTTTAAAGCATAATATCAAGGATAAGATCTTTAATACTAGCTTATAATCAATGTGGGCTTTTATATAAAAAAAAGGAATAAAAGACTAAGTACTCCAACAAATAAACAAGTCCACGTTGAACCTACCATGACCAATAAAGACCATACAGATGGACCAATTATGGACAAGGAATAATGACATGTAACATATGAGATATAGATTCAAGCAAAACTTAGAGAGACAAGTTTAATTAAAAAAATGGGATATAATTTACTTTACTAACTAAACCATAAATAAGAGGGAGAAAAATAAAAAGGGAAAATCCAAGCTAGTGTGGCATATTTTGTTTTGTTGCATTTTGTTGAGAGGCTAGTTAGCAGGCTGAAAAGCACAATAAGGGGCAAGCTATTAGTCTCATTTAACAATCTTAAGGTTGGATGTGACTAAGTGAGACACCGCAATCGCAGCGTTCCTTTTTAAGCAAATATCATGGAAAGACCAAAGCAAATGTTATAATTAAGGAAGTGGGAAAAGAAAAGGAAAAATTATAGAAACAACTTTGGCACACCGCCAGCTTTACATTTCAAAGAGATAGATTTGTATTTCTTAAGGGTGTGTTTGGATAAAAAATTTTAAAATACTAACATTTTAAAATTCATCAATTTAAAATATTAATATTTCTAATTGTTTTGTTTGGATAAATATTTTTTAAAAAACTTAAATATTAGAATTTGATGAAATAAAAAATTGTTATAAATAATAACATAAAAATAAAATAAGAAAAATATATACTATGGATGTCATTAGATTTGCAAAAATATATAGATATTCCTATAACATAAAAAATAAAAAAAAATTAAAATGAGTTTTTGTAGTTAAAATTGAAAAAATAAAGGTGAAAGGTTAAAATTGCCATCGTATTATAAGTGAATATTGAAGTTTGACACTAGACTTTATTTTGATTGATATTTACCATTATACTTTTTGGATTACATGCAAATTTGCTATTATAGTTTAACTCCATATTGAATTTTGCTACTCTACTTTTGTTTAATTGAATGTTTCCATTAAATTTTAATTTTTGTTTGAATTTTTTAACTCAACTTTTTTTATATGATTTTAAGACAAAATTTAATAAGAAATTTTCCTTCAAATATTTTATTTTAATAATTAAGGTTTAATAAATTAATTGATAAAGGATGGCTTTTATATTTTATAAAATAAAAATTTTGTGTTTGCTTTTACGTTTTACATTTTTATAAATTGATTTTAGTATTAAATCTTTCAAAATCAATGTTGAGTGAGAAAATTTAATTAAAAATTAAAGTTTAGTAGTAAAATTTAATTAAATAATAGTATAATGACAAGTTTATCATAATCTCAAAAGTATAATGCCAAATATCAATTAAAATGAAGTATAGTGGCAAATTTCAATATTCATTTATAGTTTAATGGCAAGTTTGCCCATTAACCCAAAATATAATAATCCTGTTAAGAAAGGGAGTATAATAAATGATAATACATTGATAAAAAATCAAAGAATGTCATAAATTCTACCTCTAGAGGTGGAATTTGAAAAGGGAGTTTGAGCCCTTTAAAATTACTCTTTCAAATTCTAAGAATTTTAAAATTCTAATTTTTATTTTGCCAAACAAAGAAATTTCATTTTAAAATTTGAAAAATCATTTTACAAATGAATTCCCTTCTTGAAACTCCTCATTTAAATGCAGTCTAATAGAAATTAATAATTACTTACAACTTGACCTAGTTTACAAAGATTCTTAATTCTTTTACAACAAATAGAAAATAACAACTAATGAGTTACATACTAAGTTTTAGGGTTTTTTTCCCTTTATAAAATAGGGTAATTTGATGATATCAGAAGCGATTGAAGATGCTGAGATTCGAATCATAAACTTGATAGGTGTCATTTTTTAAGAGTTGTATGAACAAATTGGGCTAACCCTTAGTTTCATTTCAAAGTTTGTTTTTGATATAGTAATGGAGTTTGTTTAACTTTATAAGTCAGGTTAGGACATTGTCATATTTCTTTTTTTTTTAAATTATTTTATACTTGAATATATCTTAAGTTGTATTTGCCACCTTGCTAATCCGTTCACAGAATCTAAAATTCCATTTGCAATGGATATTATAATTTCCTTATTGCTATTTTGGTTTTGAAAAGTTCTAATTTAAATTAAGTGAGATCATCATATACGAATAGCTTTCAGACTTCAACTGTTACCTATTGACCCTATTTAAATTGAAATTATGGCATGGGTGTGATGATAAATTTTGAACTTAGGTTGTAGAGTTGTAAGCATAAGAAAAATTTAAACCACTAAATACTTATGATTCTTAAAATATAAAATAAACCTATTTTACATACTTGTGGTGATCCACTTTCATATAATTTATGTACGTGTTGCTTGGAGGGAAATCTGTTTTACTAAAAATAAATGGCTATTTTTTATAAAATATTTTAAAAAATTTTATCTTTTAATATTTTGCACTAATTAAAACAATGATTAATATCAATTTAACCAAATGTTGTTAAAAATTACTATGTTAAGACATAACATTAAAAAAAAAAGACAAATAACTTGTAAATTACACATGACAATCTTAGTTAAAGAAATCTTATACAGAAACTTCAATAATAAAATTATTGTTAGAAATTATAAATTTGTATATTTTAGATGTTGAACCATGGGTCAGGTCAAGTTGAACCATGACTAAAAAATCTTTTAGATTTTTTGCCCAAGAACAAAAGTTTAAATTATTGTTTATAAATTAGCAAAGAATTAAAATATTTATATTAATATTAATATTTTTAATTAAATTTAAATAAAATATTTTTATTTCTTAAATTGTAATGCAAATTAGGTTGGCTCGAATTATGAAAAGCTATAACTAAGGGGCCAAACTCATGAACATACTCCTTATGTATCAAATTGATAGTATGGGATGAGCCTAATGTATACTAGTGTTGGAATCCTCCTATGACTTTCTTTTGTTGAAAATACATTCGATACAATTCTAACACTAGAATGTTACACAAATTTAGATTTAAAATTCAATTATTCTGACAAACTATAAAAAATATCCCACTTGAAAACAATTTTTAAAGTAAGATATAAATATAAAATAAAAAAATACAATGTGAATATATGGATCTAATTTATTATATGTGCATTATAAGTAATTATATTGATATTAATTAATTTATATTCATATAAAGCGATAAAAGTACAAATATAAACCTAACAAATATTATACAATAACTCATAACTTATTGCATTATTTAACATTTTTTTACTTCTAATCACTATCATCTTTTTTTGTCTTTGGATTCAAAAATTAAAATTAGAAAAAAAAATGCTTACATTAGTCCATCTCAAATTATTATTAATATTTTAATTTTACTAATAATTTGTAATAATTTTTTTATTCAGTAATATAAAACTAACCAATTAATATGACCTTATTTTTTTAAAAAAATAAAGAATCATTATATGACTTGTAAGAAAAGATTAAAACTTATTTTAATAGACATGAACATAACATAGAAAAAATAATTAAAATATGACATAATACGAAAAAATAACATAACCATGACATGAATACACGAACATGCCAAAATTTATATAAATCAAGCGTGGCACAGAATTAGGAGTTAATTGAGTAATGCTAGTTACTTCTAACAATTTTTGACACATAATGAACAAAACATGAAAGAATAACTAAATCACAAGACAACATTAAGAAAAGATGACATTAAGAATGAATGTAACATAATATACATAAAATGAATTATTAAAATATCAAAATTTGAATTCGAATTTGAACCATGGATACTTGTTATCCAAATTAGCTTTAATTTGGTGCAGATAACGTTAGATATTTGAATTCACTTTATTTACTTGAATAATGGATTTGAATATCTGAATTTCATATTCATATACATATTTTTTCTTATTTAATTTTATTTCTTATTATATATTATTTAATAGATTAATATTTTGGCAGATTTTGGTACCCAATGGATATTTCTTTTTAAATCTGATGATAATTCATATCATAATATTCAAATAATAAATAGCTAATAAACATATTCATTGAATATTTAAAAAGTTACATATTATGAATTCTCAAATACAATGCTCTTATCTGTAGTTGTTTACATGAATGTTAGGTTTTTTTTTGTGGATTATATTTGATTACGTGGCATAATGTACGATTTCGTCATGATACGGTAATGTTTGTTTTGAAAATATTTTTGAATCTTAGTAATGTGGTATTACCTACGCTAGAAAGATTCAGTAATATATAGGTAATGTCATACTCAACTTTTCTTTGAGATTATGTAAGATTTTGCAACGAATATAAAAATTATGCTACTTTACCTTCATTTTTAATGTTTTTGGACCTTTTAGCCTTTAAATTTAAATAAAATTACAACCTAAAATTAAACCTATCTAAATGTGCGAACAAAACTTTGTTGTGTTAGTTTGCCTCGTCCCTCTCATGCTTTCTCTAAATTTAGGTGCTCCTTTTTGCCTTTTGCTAACAAAGGAGTTTTCACTCTTCTGAGCTCTTAGTTGATTCTCATTTCTTCAAGTGTGGTTTGTTAACTTAGATCAAATTACTGATTAACGTATGTCGACGGTGTGCTTGTAAGGTTTATTAGGCATTTGATTTTTAGCATTTTTAGAGGTTTGATTTTGGGCTTAAGGTTATGATTTTAGGATGCTTTTGGGGTTAAAATTATGTATTTTTTAAAGGCATCGATTAAGGTTAAGATTTATTTGCAGTCAACAATTTCATTTACAAATTTATTTATACTTGACATTTCTTACATCTTAAATGAAATATTCTTCACAAAAAGTATGAAGAAATTGTAATTATAAATCTTACTGTTTAATATGTAACTTTCTTCCAGGAGATAGATAGATATAAAATATTAAAATATTAATTTTTTATAGTCAGTAAAAAATAACTTTATTTATTTATTTATTTTTGGCGGGGGTTTGGGCAACTTGTCTCTAATCCAATCTGTTTCTCAAAATAATAGTAAAGCTGCATTAAACAATTAGTAAGGATATTTTTTCTGATTCAATATCCAATGTTGCATTCAAAATCATCATCATAATTGCCATATATGAAGCCAACAGTTCAAAACATGTCTTCATCCATTTGTTTCTTGGATTCAATTTTTTTATCATATAGTATTATTTTACTTTAGTTTTATGCAAAAACATCATATTTTATATTTTCTTAATATTATGCACATGGTTTTAAATCATTGGTCTATGTATGCATTTGTTTCATAGTTAAAAACATAAAAATGCAAGCAAAATAAATGTATTACAATATATGTACAGTTTAATTTTCTTATCATGCAACACTCATAATGTATCTTTAGACATGATTAATTAGAATAAGGTAAAAAGGTTAAACTTTTTTTACTTAAGTAAATAGTACTTAAGAAGAAAAGTAAAAGTAGAAGCAGCAATAAGAAAATTATTTATACTTTCAGGTATAATATAATCACATAATTATATCTCTAACCTTTACAATATTTTGACTGTTATAATAGTTATGGCTCATTTAGTAATAAGAAAGAAGATGCACTGGTCATAATTCTAATTTTACAATTAGAGATGATGAAAACTATATTCCAAATGTTATTGTTTGTTTCTATTTCACTGTTGCTTAGGAAAAATTAAAGTAGAGGTAAAATACTAATTCTAGGGGCAATCAACTTAGATAGAATTTGTTTCTAAAGTGATAAGCAGAGATAAAAAATTGTAGAATGGATAGCACATGCTTTGTAAAATTGTGTAATTTCTTAAAATAGCCATTAAGGATTAAAAGAAAATATAAATATGGGTATAGAAGAAGCGATTATCAATTTCTTTTATATTATATCTCTTCATACCAAGAATGGGGTTTTTAAGCGTGAAATGGATAAATCTTGTGAGACAATGAATAGGCAATTCATGTAGTATTAAACTTAAATTTAAGGCTTTATTCAATGCTTCTTAAAAAACTAGAACCAATACTAGAGAATTTAACATATGATAGATGAAAATAGTTTAAGATATTATCTCATATTCCTTATACTGAATATAAATTTTCTGATACAATTGAATATGTAAATAGGTACTTATTATGTATTTTCATTTTTTATAAGTGTAAGGCTGTTTGGATGCCTTAGATGGAACATAAATAAAGATTAATCAGGAATCAATTGACAAACCTAGGTATAGGCAAAGGGAAAATGAAATCGCTACTGAAGTCCTTAATGTTTGCAGACCCGAAATACAATTCATTTATGTTTTACCAAGGGTGCAAGGCTTTGTAGCTAAAGGTAGAGTACTTAGGGATGCCATTAGTAGTAGAAGTGATTTAAGGGTTTCACAAGGTAATGCGTAACTACATGAGTACATATTATGTAAGAAAATAAAACTTTAAACACTTTTATGTATTAATTCAATTTTTAATTGGATAGGGTATTAGTATTTGTATAATGTTGGATACAAAAATTGGGAAAGGTTTTTGGCATCATATAGAGGTAAAAAATACCACTTGAGTGATTGGAAATAAGGATGCCAACCTTTTACATGATAACTCTATATAAATAGAGTCATTAGTCTCATTATGTGACATAGCTAAGTCTTCAAATTTTTAATTAGATTTTATTTTTTTTAAAGTTTTTTTAAAGTAGTTTTATTTATTTTTATTTATGTTAAATTAGTTAGTTATTTAAGGTCCTTTCATTTTTTATAGGTCCAAAGCCCCAAAGATTTTCTAAAGTGTAATAACATAATCAAGGAGTAAAATGGACTCAATTAAGCAAAGTGGATCTAATTTGGCAGCTTCCAAAAATAAATTGTTTAATTATTTGCATGCCATGTTTCTTTTATATAGGGTTGTGGCTCTATATAGGACTTTTAAGTTTAAAATTGCATATGCTAAAAATTTATAGCTATTAATTTTTCTAGTTTTTGAAGAGGAGAGCAACCATCATGACTTCGTAATTAGAGAATGATAGGAGAAGCTTAAAAACCAAGATGAAACAACTATTAGTTTTTCCCTTCTCTTAATCCTTTTATCTTTATTATAATGTTTAGATGGTTAAACTTTAATGTTTTATGTTATATTTAATTAGCATGAACTAAATTTATTTTTTTAAGGTTGCAATGGAACTTAACATATAGTTTAGATTAGTTGAGTCTCTTCTTTTGATTTAATAATATTTGAGTTATTTATTCAATATTGTTGTAATGCTTTTAGTTGATTAGCCACTAATTAGATTGATTTAGTAACTACAATGAACTTGGAAAAGGGGATTTTTTGTTTAGATATGGATAGAATGGCATATTTTTCATATTCATTTATTATGATGAAATGATTTACATGTTATATAGGAATATATGAGTATGTCATATGTACCAAATTAGAGTCTAAGCTTAATGAGTTTCTTTTAATTCGAATTACATAAGAGTATAATAAATTGGTTAACATAGATATTTTTATAAAACCATCAAAAGATATTTATAAATAAATTAGAACTCCAGGTTAATAACTTATTGTAATTAATTTAAGTTAAGAAGGTAAAACAAATTAAAATGAAATGTAGAGGGGAGCTGTAATCCAAGGTTTTTCTCATTAATTAAGTAAACCCTATTTATTTTCTTAGCTTTGTTATTTGGTTAATTTTAGCTTAATTTTATTTTATTTTATAATATTTTTACTGGTTGTTTGGATAAGACTAAATTATTTTAATTTTAGTAGTTAGCAAATTTAGTGTAATTCCCTATAGGAAAAATACCCCACTTTCATTATATTACTTATTAATGATATGTGAACTTGCATGGTAAATACCCCACAAGTTTTTGGCACTATTATTAGGGAAATTTTTTACTATTTTCCTTAATATTAATAACAAGCAATTTTAATATTAATTTAGACTTTTTGTTTTTTACTTTTTTAGGTATCTTTGGTCATTGTATGCAAGGAGTGAGAAACTTGGATATCGTTCCTTCTAATCCAAAACCCAAAAGAACTTTTCATTGAGCTTGAAGAGAATATTTACAAGCCTTAACTGATAATAATAAAATGGCTGAAGAAGAAGATGCAAAGTGTCAGCAAGAGTTTGTTGTCCCTTTCATGCAATACCTTCATTCGAGTATTTGAAGGCCTACCATTGAAGCCAATAACTTTGAAATAAAACTGACCATCATTTAGATGATCCAAGCATTAGTTCATGTTAGTGGTTTACCCAATGATGATCCTAATGTTCACATTGTGAACTTTCTAGAGGTATGTGATATTTTCAAAAAAATGAAGTTTCGAATGATGCCATTAGAGTAAAAGTTTAGTTTTTCTTACTCCAAAATATGGCAAAGAGTTGGTTAAATTCACTTTTGGCTGGCTTTATTACAACTCAGGATAATTTGGCCCAAAAGTTTCTTACCAAATGCTCTCTTCTAACTAAGACAATAAAGATGAGGAATAACATAACTTCTTTGTATGTTGTATGATTCAAAATCACTTTATGAAGCTTGGGAAAGATTTAAAAATTTGCTTTAGATAGTCCCCATCATGGTCTTCCTAAATGGTTTGACTAAAAACCTTTTATAATCGAATGATGGGTTAGATAAGAACTATTATTGATGCTATAGTAGGTGGAGCATTTATAGGGAAGTCGTCTGATGAGGTTATGAGTTAGTTCAAGAGATAGCTTTTGATAATGATCAATGGTCCACTGAAAGAAGTCTACCAACAAAAGTTGTAGGCATCCATGAAACTAATGCCATTACTTCAATAAATGCACAAATAGCAACACTCTTAAAGAAATTTGGTGCTATAAAAGTACATTTGTTTAAAATCTTTTTTTATTCGTGAACTATGTAGGGATGGACATTCTAACGATCAATGTCTAATCCATGCTGAATCAGTTAATTATATTAGGATTATAGTAGGCAGCAAAATAATGCTTGTTCAAATACCTACAATCTAGGTTGGTGCAATTGTCGAAGCATGTCAAATGTAAATCTGATATGCTATACTTGGAACAGATAAAATTTCTATTCTTTTTTCTTTATTAAGATGGGAGTTAATTGTCAGATCGAATTGCTTGTCTGATTTAACCCTAAATGGTTGCTACAAAACGATCAAAAAACTTGAGTTGCCAACAATATGTTTTGGCTAAGTGAGATTCATCACCTACTAACTTCATTTTCTAAGGGTTATGAAACCTTTGTAGACAAAAATCGAGGTCTTCATGTTTACCAGAGATTCATATGAAAGGGGTTTGAGAGTTAGTTACACACAGAGTAAGACATGTCCCAGTTACACACAGGGTAAGACATGTCCCCTCTATGACGCTTATATGATGGCACGTATTAATCATGTGTTATCCTAAATCTCGACTATAGTCAGTTTTAAATTTTTAGTACCTAATTATAATTCTCATATTTTGAAATATTTAAAATTAATATTAATTTTTTGATTTAAAGTAAATGAGTTTTTAATTAAATTTGAAAATTAAAATACTTTCCACATTCTTCCAAAAAAACCTAGAAGATTATAATAATTTTAATTCTGAAGGAAATTGAAAATGTTGATTTACTTCTTGAAAGAGGATATTCCTTTTCTAGAAAATAATTGATAACGTGACATTTAAATACTAGATGCACTTCTATGGACTATTTTAACTCGAGGATATTTTCTCGTATTTTTTGTAAAATATATATTATAAACCACATATAAAAATATATTTAATTTTGGCATAACATCATGAAAATGACTCCAAACAACATAATGGAATTGCAAAATGACCCTTTAATTATGAAAAATAATCTAAACAAACCTAACATGCATGGACATTATGGAATGGCCTTAAATCATAGAAAATTATTTGAATACATGAAATTTTGCATAATAATTCCTATGTCATGGAAAATGGCTTAAATATTTCTAAAATGCATAAAATTACATAGAAGTCCTTATATAATGGAAAATGACCTAAATAACCCTAACATATATTAAATTGCATAAAAGTGCCTAGATTTAGAAAATAACCTAAATGATCCCAACACACATAAAGTTGTATAAAAGTCCCAAGATCATGGAAAATGACCTAAATGACCGCACCACACATGAAGCTGCATAAAAGTTTTTATATCATGGGAAGTGACTTAAATGACCCTAACATTCATAAAATTGCATAAAGCCCTTTGATCATAGAAAATGACCTAAATAACCTTAACATATATGAAATGGCATGAAATTTCATAAAAATCCCTAAATCATGGAAAATGACTAAAGTGGCATAAAAATCCCTAAGCCATGGAAAATGACTAAAATGACATAAAAATGCATGGTAGTTGCAAAATGATCCTTAATATGCATGGAATCATTATAGGAAAATTGCAAAATGGTCCTTAAGAGTTTTTAAAATTCCTAAATGCATCTATAACATTTTATTTCACCAATAAACATTAAAGCCTGGTATGATACATGATATTTACTTTCAAAACACCATATCATACATGACATTTATAGATATACTAATATGCATGATAATGTTGTCATAATCACAAAATATTCATGGAAAATGCATGGACATGCAAAATAATGATTATAATGCATGAAAATGTCATAAAATGCATGAATCATACATAACATGGAATATAAGTAACATAAAAGTTAATTAAAGTTGAAACATGAAAAAACTTGATGAATAGAAAATTAACATAAAACATTTGGAAAACAAGTTTTCTTGATAGAAAGATGACTTTTATAAAACTTAAACAGAAATCAACAAAGAAAACAAAAAGAAAACATTTGAAGATCCTAACTCAAAATTTGGCCATAAACATGGTTTTTATACCTTTGGCCAAATTATCACCTAAGCATGGCTTAGGATGCTTAAGATCACATAAGATAAACAAAGAAATGATCAAAATAATGTAGAAAACAAATAAGAAACCACCTTGGATCAAACTTGAAGAAACTTTTTTCCTTTGTTTTTCTCTCTTTTTATTTTTTCCTATATTTGTCTTTCTCTTTTTTTTTGTATCCTTAACTGAGAATCAACTCTGCCCTTGCTTTGGATGCTCCAATAGGTTTAAAACCTTTTTTGGCTGATTGTTTCTCATCCTCATGCATTACCACTCATTTCTTGACAACACACCCATGTTTTCTAGCAAGCAATCCCTTTACACTACTAGATGGTCTGATTAAGAGCTACAATCCTTCTAAATGGAGCATGGTTTCAGTTGAGTTTAGTGCATAAACTCTACCGCATGCTTTCATGTAGAAACCTTTACCCAAAATAGCTATTTTTTGGTTCCAAGCAAGAAAAATCTTTTAACTTTAACCCAAAATAGCATCTCATTGAACTTCAGTTGAATTAGACTCAAAATAGTTAAAAAATAATCAAACTAAACGG
>JAQSVH010001353.1:0-12643 GCA_029448705.1 Adansonia digitata
GCTTCAGATGAGATCGCATTGGGAAGGTGAGCTTTGAAAAATGAACTTACTATGTACTGTTTGCTTATCGTTGTGAGTGTTGAGTGAGACTGGATTATTGATTTCCTATAGATTTGAGAATACAATTTTGGCAGCATAGAAGGCAGGATGCATTGATTGCAGCAACATAGAGAATGCAAGATATTAGACAATGTAAAAATATGATAGTAAGAGCACGGACTCGTAGCAATGACTTTTTCAATGTTAGAAGATATGCTGAAGCCTGCTCAGTTCACGAGGAAGTCCTAAGATATGATAATTCTAACTTTGTTCTTATTGCAATAAAGCAGTTTGCTGGTCTAAACTTGGACTTCGGGAAAAATCTGTAGAGGACTCCAATCAGACTCTCAAGATCCAACCAAGTTACATGAAAGCATTATTTCGAAGGGCGGCCTCAAATGAAAAGGTGAAATGGCATTTGTATGGTTGCCCGTTGCATGTGTTTCCAGCTCTCTTGTTCGTTGATTAGTAAGTGATATATCAGGATTCATTCTTGTGGGATGTTATAGCTTCAACGGTGGGTAGATGCCGTGAGAGGTTATGAGCTCTTGAGGAAGGAACTTCCTGGATACAATGAAATTGCTGAGTCTCTACAGAAGAGTTGCATTGAAGAAATGTAGTCGAGTGGATGTTCATAATATGAAAATCAATGGTGAAGTTGAAGAAATTTCTAGCATAGATAGATTTAGTACTGCAGTATCATGACCAGATGAGGTTGATGCTTTCATGTGTATCTCTCTTCCCTAATTTGAGTTTTGTTTGCCTAACTAATTTACAAATTGAAGTTTCATACATATCTGTGGTCTATTCTAAAGTGGCAGCCAATAAACAATTTGAAGAAACATCCCCATTCTTAAGTTTGCTCTTTGTTTATGTATCAATCTGTTAGGAATTCGAGTGTTCTTAACTTGATGAAATCATTTTGTCACTTGCATTCTACCACAACTTCATTCAAGTCCCTAAAGATTCCATTAATTGGTTAATTGATTTTGGTGGTTGGTTTGCTCTTAATTTTCATTTTAGATGATGTTTTGGTTTGATTTCTTGCTTATGATGCCAACCTTATACCATGTTGATTCTGACAAATATGACTTGATATCAAAAGAAAAAAAATTTAATAGTGTATTTGGTTTATTGCAATAGAAATTCTATTATAGTTATATTTTAGTGCACTATAGTAAGCACTTGTTTGGTTAGCAGAATAGTTATTTTATAAAATAATTTATTACGGCTTTATTCTGTACAATCACTGAATAGCTATTTCAAGCCTCGCACTGAATAGCTATTCCGATCTTAGGTGGAATAAAAAATTATTTTAAAAGATTTGAATCTCTTATAAAGGGGATTCGAGTCCTATATTGTTTTATTTCACTAAACCACTCTACTAGATATAGCTATTTTATTTCATTACTGCTCTGTTTCATTCTCACATAATAGTTAGTTCTTACAGCTCTATTCTATTCTATTCCATTGAATCAAATGCAATGTCAGAGTTAACGTATATCACATTGTTTAGTGACTGAAGTTGGATATCGAGGAAAGCTTAGCAGTTGCAAAACCTGGGAGCAGCACACCTCTGTCTTGGAGCTCGAACAAACAGACTACTGTTGCTAGATCCTCCACAAAGGCTGCATATCGTTCCATTGCTTCCACTGCATCGGAACTGATGTGGATTCAGTCAATACTATCAGAATTACATTTCAAGGTGCAATCCTATCCGGTTATATTTTGTGACTACTTAAGTGCCATTTATATTAGGGCTACTCCAGTCTTTTCATACTCGCACAAGCGCTTAGTGTCAATTGCAGAGTTCTTCAAATCAAACGTATTCCTACATTAGCTCAACTAGCTGATGCTCTTACTATATCTTTCCCCAAAGCAAAGTTTCACTTTCTTTTGTTCAAGATTAGTGTCTTTGACGGTTCCACCGTCTTGCGGAGGAGTATTAGAGATAAATCAAAATCAAAGGAGGATAAAAAATTATCTTCATCACCTATATCAGATAATGCTTCAATTACATCGATAATGTTCCTACCTGAATTCAACTCAAAGGATAAAGATTTGTCAACTACATCAGATAATGCTTCCATATAACTCATGTAACTTAAATTTATGTCATGTATTTTAGTTGTAATTTTATCTTGAAACTCTTACTATATATTATTTATTTATGAATCAATGCAATTGACACTCAAATCTTCAACAAAACTTCTTGTTCTCTAATTTCTTTAGTTATCTTATCATGCTTCCAATCTCCTTTAGAAACCCACGCAAAGACACAATACTGCTACTCACTGGTCTCTCCTCTCTGTATAATATACGTACGTTAAGATGTATTTTTTTTGGGGGGGGGGGTGGGTTTAAAGGCATGAAATGGCTTTTCTTTTGGCCATATTTTTCCTTTTCTCTTGTGAACCACCAAAACATGGTTTAACACTATGAATGGAAATATCGGAAATTAATTTATGTTGGACGTAAGACTGAATTCCGCGATGAAAAGGATGCTTGTTTGGTAATAATGGAAGTAAGATGAGATGTGATGGGAAGAGAAAACAATAACACATTATTAAAGTCAATAGCCATATAATTTTATATCTATTAGTATTTGTTTTTACGTACACAGCAGGTGAATGCGTATTTTATTTTGTTAATACTTACAAAACAATAAAATTAATGAAGCATGCATTAATCAACATTTGTATTAACGTATAAATTTTGTTTATTTTACAAATTATGTCAAATTAAAAAAAACATAATTTCTATTGTGATTGTTAATGTAAAATTAAAATTTTCCTTTTTTACTTATCAAATAAAATTCAATGTAAACTTTAACTTTTCTTATTATGATATAAATTCATTTAATGAAAGTTTGTGTTATGAAATTTTTATTAAATCTTATTAACAATAAAAAATATTTTTAATGGTAATTTAGAAATATAGTTAATAACTATAGTAAATTTTTTCAGTTCAAAATATTCTCCGTATTTGTTTTTTTAATTTTATTGGCATTTATTACACATGCATTTGTATGTAAATGTTTGTTAATTTATTCATTGATTTACGAAAACATAATTATATATTTTTAAAATAAATAAAGTTTATATTAATTAAAATTTGCATTAACTAGTAAGTTTGTTTCATTTGCAAAGTATATTAAATTATTATGAAATTTATTATTTTTAATATTAATATAAATTCAAATAAATCAATTAATTTAACGAAAGTATTTTAATGAAATTAAATATTTTACTTATAATTACACAAATCTTCATAACAACAATACTTATGTTGATAACTTAATAATATAATAAATAATAAAGATTATTTTTGTATATTATAGACAGTTAAAAAGTAATTGACAATGAATAATTTTTATAATTTATGTAATTATCTATTTTAATTAATTACTCTAATTACAAAAATATTTATCTTTGTTTATGTAATAATACTTTATTTGATTATAAATTTTATATTTATAGATACTTAATTGTCTGAATCCTTCTCGGACATTCTAAAATGTGGATCAAATGGTTTTTCCCAGGAAGTGTTGGCTTCTTTGTACAAAGATTGAACACATGCCATTTGGAGGCCAAATTTTAATTTTTGAAAAAACATTAGGCATGTGTGCCGATACATCGATGCAAAGTATCGATACATTTTGAATTAAAATTCAATTTCACCTCTAGGTCTTAGTCTATCGATACAATCCATAGCTGGTATAGATGCCTTTCTCGAAAAATTTTGAGGAATTATGATGAGTTCGCACCATATATTTTGAATTAAACTTTTTACGTATAAAATTCTCAAATGAACCTTTTCTATGTATACCTTCATCTTGAATTTGTAATTAAATTCTCCCTGACAGAATTTTTTTTATTTGTTATACTTACAGTTTTCTTTTCTTTACGATATGAAAATTTTCAAATCCGTTTTTAATTCATTTTTTTCTTCTTTTCTTCACATAATAGAATTTTATCAATTAAATTTTCCATATGGAATTTTTAATTAATTGCTTTATTTATAAAATTTTCAATTTTCAAAGATACTTACACATAGAGAAATTTTTCATAAACTTTTATGTATAAAATTTTAATTTTCGAATTTCCAGTTAAATTCCCACACCAAAATTTTCAATATCCTTTTTTATTATTTCACACATAAGGTTTTTTTATTAGATTTAATAACATAGGATTAAAATTTAATTAGAATTTTACACATGGAAATTTCCATTAAACTTTTTTGAATAAATTTTTAGGTGAATTTTCATGCACGTAATTTCCCACCAATGAGTTTTAAGCATGGAATTAAACTCTTTTTACATATGAAGTTTTTGAAACCTCCATGCATGACGCTTTAATTGAACTTTTGTTATGAAGAATTTTTAATTAAATTATTTGAGAAGTTTTCTAAATTTTTTCGCTGAAATTCCCCTAATTAGATTTTTACACACTAATTTTTTTCAATTTAATTTATCTTATGGATTTGTAGTTAAAATTCATGCATGCTGAATTTGAAAGAAAATCCTAGACTCATGCTTAATTGATATAAACATAAAAATTGTATCAAAATTAAACATAACTAGCAAAATAAATTAAAAAAAATACCTCGATGGAAACTTAGCATATGCTAGTCTTGGTGCATTGTCAATTTCCTGTCTAGACAGTACAATGACTAAGAACTTTTCTAGAAACACGACTTTGATGCATAAGAATCTTATCATCGTAAGTCATTACTAACTTTACAAGGCCATTATGTTTCATGGCTTCAACTAATTAGCATTTGTATGAGTGTCAATTATGCCACTAACATGAAAGAAAACCTTAAATCACTAAATAAAGTGATTGGTTTGCATTATTAACTTATAATGCAAGATAATAAGGCATGGAAATGACATAAAATGCACGTATCATGCATAAAACAACCTATAAGTAGCATGAAGAGCCATAACGAAGTTGTATCATGGAGAAAACTTGATGAAAATCACATAAAAAAAAAACTAGAAACTTGCATAAAACATTTGAAAAACAAAATTCCTTGATGCAAACTTGGTTTTAACAAGACTTTTAACAAAAAGATCAAAGAATAAAAAAAATAGCAATTTAGGGTCACACAAATCATCACCTAAGTATGGCTTGGTTTTTTGTCATTTTCCATGATGTAGAAACTTTTTGTTATTATATGCATTTTAGTGGCATTTTAGTCATTTTCCATGATCTAGAGGTTATTATGTAATTTCATAATTTTTGCAACATTTTAGTCACTTGCCATGATTTAGACTATTTGTCCAATTTCATGCATTTTAGCGTTATTTTTAGTCATTTCTTATATTTTAGTGACTATTATGTAATTTTAATCATTTTGGCACCATTCTAGCATTTCTATGCATTTTAGGATCTTTTAGGCTATGCCATGTATATTAGGGACCATTTAGAAATGTCCTTACGTTTTAAGGCCATATAAGCTATTTTCATGATCTAGGACCATTCAGCATTTTCCATGCATTTTAAGACCATTTAGGATAGTTTGCATAATCTAGGGTCACTTTGGAGATTTACATCACTTTAGGATCCTGGGGAACTTTTATGTTGAAACATGTCTATTAAGGGCAATTAGGTAATACTACATTAAACCAAGTCTTTAGGATCATATAGGAACCTTCGTGTCGATAGTGAGGATTTTTGTGCCTATGCATTTCCTTTAAAGTCTTTTAGGTATTATTATGCTAGAAACCTAGTATAATATTATCAACTATAATACCTGTTTTAAATAAAATTTGAGGTAATATCCCTGAGTTACAATAGTCCATGAGTGTGCTTTCAGTATATGGAAGTTACCTCATAATTATTTTTAATAGGGGAATATCTTCTTAAAATAAGTAAATCAGAATTTTCAATTTCAAGAAAAATAAAACTTTCATATTCCTTCAAGTTTTTTGGAAGGGTGTGAAGAATATTTTCACTTTCAAAATTGAATTAATCTCGCTTTACTTTTAATTGGAACAATAATATCAATTTCAAATAATTTTAAATATGAGAATTGTAATTAAGTATCAAAAACTTAAAATCAATTTTAATTGGTTTTTAGGATAACACATGGTTAATAAGTATTGTTTATGGGTTTCGTGGAAGGGATATGTCCCACTTTGTGTGTAACCAACTCTTTAAGTTTTTTCATATGAATCTTTAGTTAATATGTAGACTTTGAAGTTTGTTTATGAGGGTTTCATAACCCTTAAAATATACACTTGAATAGGTAACCAATCTCACCTAGCGAAATAGATTGGTGGTACCTCTAAGTCTTTTGGTCATTTTATGATGACCATCTAGGGTTAAGTCGAATGAGCAATTTAATCCAACAATTTTATCTCATTCTAAGATGAGAAAATGGAAATAAAAAATTCATCTCTCTAAGACTAGCATTTGGATTCATGGATGGCACATTAAGATAGTGGGTACTCTTTCTATACAAACATCACATCTTTTAATGATATTTCTAACAAGATGATATCACTATTATACGTGTTTGGATTTGTGATGAGACTTTGGTTCCTTAGCTTGTGCTATGGCTCCATTGTTATCATAGTAAAGTGGTGCTAGATCAATAATGCTAGGAACCACTCCACGTTTGGTAATGAACTTCTTTATTCAAACGGCCTCCTTTGCAGCCTCACTTGCATAATGTATTTGGCTTTAGTTGTTAAGTCTGTAGTCGTGGCTTGTTTAGAACTTTTCCAACTGATTGCAACACCATTAAGGGTGAATTCATAACTCTTAGGATTACCCTAAGGATGAAAGACATTATGATGTATTCCATTAGCTTTTAAACTGATTATACATATATATATAAGGTTTGATTATATCATTGCTATACCATCCTTGTTTAATTTACATGTTAAAGTAAATGTAAGTAAAGGCTCATTAACTACTTGTGTTTATATCATTAGAATGTTGCATATAATGGAATTTATATGCAAAAAGATAATATTTTAAGGTAAGTAGTCTAAATTCATAGTCCATAGTCTATGGGGTTAATGTGAGCAATTTATTTATGTTAAGACTATTATGTCGTCTAAATCTAATTAAGGGGATGGCTTATCTTGGCCATCTAGTGTAGGCTAACTCCTGAGTAGAGACATAGATATATTGCCTAGAGGTAGTGATATATTAAACCATACCAAAATACAATTGATCCATTAATAAGTTCGTTTACTTGGGTTAATTAACTTCTAATGTTCATTTTGTAATTACCTTAATCCTGAGTAAGTAATTAACTCCATTTGTATAACTTGTATGCTTTGATGCTCCAAAGGCTAAAACATCTCGAAATAGTAAGCTACTAGACTGATCTGTTGGTTATGACTCGATGAAAGCTTTACTGATAGATATCGAATCTTAGTTCCTACAAAGAGTTAAGGTTATCTCCTTAAAAGACATTATATAGAAGAGTGAAAATAGACAAGGCCTCGGTCATTTGTATATCAAATGATAAATTGTTCACATGTGGTGAATAATCATTTTCACATAGAGAGTATAAAGGAACTTTAAGATAAGGTGATCAAGTAGGTAAAATGAACTTTAACCTTAAGTTGATCATGAATATCATATGAGGGTATTACACAAATGACAAGGTCATCGGACTAAAAGGCTATTCATAAAGCTTACATAATGCGGTATATAACTAGGAGTGCTATCTCAGGTCTTTGGAGGTGTGACTTTGAGATTAATATGAGTGTGATTATTTATTCAGTATGGAATAACTAATACATAGATTATTGGAGCCTAATTACATATGTCCAATTGGTCCTTTTATTAGCTCAACATAATTCCTTAAAGAATGGTTATTGATCGGAATACCTAAAGTCGAATAATTCTTAATATCGTGAAATGATGCACTCCCTTTGGGGGTTAGGCATTTTCTTCAGCAAATAATAAAAGTAAATTTTGGTTTTATTTATTTAGAATATACATTTAATTTGACTAAATATTTATATAGGACAAGAACTAGTAATTTAAATTAATTATATTTATCTTTGGACAAATACGAGAATTAATTTAAATTAAATAGATAAGAAAAAAACAATTATTTGTATAATTAATTTGATACATATGAGGTCTTGTTTAAATATTTATTTATAAATTAAATATGAATAATATTCTGAAGAAATTAAAAATATTAATTATTTATTTTTAGTTTGCTATTAAATTAATTACTTCACTATGGTTAATTTTATTTTGATAATTATTACATAATTATTCAATTAAAATAGTTTTATTTTGAATTAGAATTGGAGTTATGGAAAGTTATCCAGTTAAATAAAATTATCATTTTAATCAAAAATTAAGTATTCAGATTAAACATTTTAAACTCCTTAAAATATATTGGGCCAAAATAATGCATGGGTACATTAGGGCTTGGCCAAATTTTAGGCTTATACCCACACTAGGGTTGGTGGCCATTAGGGTTTTAAGGAGGTGGTAAAACAATTATTTTAATTATAATTAAAAATAGAGCCACCTTTTTGCTTAATATAAATAAAAGCAACAGCTTAAGGTTTTAGGTTAAGACTTTGGCTCCACATTAGGGTTTCTTATCACACCTTATAATTCTAAACTTGTTAGCACAAGGTGGCTCCACATTAGGGTTTCTTATCACAACATCTTATAATTCTAAACTTGTTAGCACAAGGTGGTCTTGAAAGAGAATCAAGCCGTACGAATACGAAGTTGATAGAGACAAATGTGCCTACACACTTTACCATCCGAGAATTGGAGAATATTAAAGAAGGCTAGTTGGTTGGAGTTTTCACATGGTTTTACTTTAGACGTTCTCAGATGGCATCATTAGATCTATAACTTAGGTAATCTGATTATGGTGTTTTATTGTATATGACAACGTGATCCAGTATGGTCTATTTTTAAAATTTTAAAATTTTGCTATGCCATCTGATTTTTTTCCAATAGCAAGCACCTTGTGATTTACTGTCATCACAATTGGATTAAAAGTTAATATTAGTATAACCCTTAATATGTAGTTCAACCTTTTCATAACCTAAAAAAACATCCTTAGTCCTTTGTAAGTATTTAAAGATATTCCTTACAGTAGTCCAGTGGCCTTCACTAGGATTGCTTGTTATCTGCTTATGACATTTAGAGTGTATGATACATTTAATCTTATACATAACATGGCATACATGATAGACCCCGTAGTTGAAGCATATGGAATCATATCCATCCAATTTTTCCTTTCGTCTAATGTTTTGGGACACATCTGTTTCAAACCATTTACCATAGGCAAGTTTTCTCTCTTGGAGTTTTTCATGCTAAATCTTTTAGCATCTTGCTTATGTAAGAGGACTGGGTTAAGCCAAGCATTAATTTTGATCTATCTCATAGATCTTAATTCCCAAAATGTGTGCTGCTTTTCCTGAGTCCTTCATGGAGAATTGTTTTGATAGCCAGACCTTAGTGGCCTGTAGCATTGTTATATTGTTTCTCATAAGCAATATGTCATCAACATATAACACTAGGAAAACAGTTGACTGCCTATTTATCTTCTTGTAAATGCGAGGATCATCAATATTTTCTTGAAGCTAGAAAATCATATTGGCTGTCACATAAATTTTTTAATTGGACACTACTTCATTTCATAGTATATTCGAACAACTTGCTTTTCGAATTTTCTTCCTAATTCATTTGAAATACCCACTGGATGAGCCATACATTCTTGGAAATCTTTCACTCTATTCTTATCTAAAAATATGAGTAAATAACACAAAAATGATTATCCTGATCACAAATAGCTTGTATTATTTATCTAACATTGAAATAGAGCCATGCAAACAACTCATGTTTCGAGATTTTTTTTGTATTCATCTGATCATGAAATTGAATATTTCAAAGCCTATTACACAGCCCAATCAATGAGGATTAGAAGAAAAATAAAAAAAAATTACATAGAGTCTATAACCCATTTGAAATATGTCTTTTCTTATGAGATTGCTAACTATAGTAGCAGTTCTGACACAAATTGTGATCAAGAAGCGTTTTGTCAAATTTTTGTGACATGTTTTTGGATGTTTGAACATCTAGCAATGAGACCAAATAGGCTCTAAAAATGTCTTATATGAGGAAACAATGAAAACTTCTAAGTGCCAAGATCGAGAACTACATTTTCCAACATTGGCGATATGCTTCTGAGTCATGCAAATGTCTCTGCTTTTGTCACTTTTATCCATTATTATTTATTCTTAACAAGTATTAGGCAACACTAATGCCACTCATTTGTGCATTGTAACCAGCAACCAAGTGACACTAAACACCATATTTTGACTTACCATAGACATCACCTAATGACCTACATTAAGGCCCACTAAGTTTAGACTCAACAAAACATGTTTTAACACTTAAAAAACATTTTTATTTGCTGTAAATCAGCTTTAAACCAAGCTATTTTATTTAATGTCCCCAAGTTACTCATTAAAGAGCTTATAAAACACAACCAAACCTTGATTCACATATTGCTTAAGTGAACCAAGCTTTGCCCTTAGGAGTTCTTTTAAGAAAATAAGGCTTTTATATATCCTAAGCACTCTAACAAGTATTTTATAAAACATATAGTTTACTAACCTATAATTCTAGCACTTAATCATCCACAAACCTAATCTACTCATAAAATAACCTATCTGAGTCATTCATGGTCATCCAATCATCACTTTTTCATCAAATTCTTATCAATTATGAATCAAATGCAAAAAGATAAGCTTGGATTCAATTCAATCAACATGATTAACAATCAAAACATGCTTTCAACTATTTGGGCTTAACAATTGGAAAAGTAAACTTTAAATTAAATATAAATTTTAGCTTACCTAAGCTCAACCTAACTTGATTCATCAAAATTTCATTAGGGCATCATCACCTAAGCTAGACCAAACCTAGGATTCAAAAAATTTAAAGTAGCCAAACCTAATCCTAGTTTTTCCTTATGTTTGAATGCCAGGTAAGTCTCTAATCATGATTTGAATTCTACTTTTTCAATTAATCCACCAAATCATGTTTTAATTTCATCAAATTAAATCTAAACCTAGCTTGAATCAAGATCAAAGCAACAATACATCAAGAATTAAGAGTGGCCAAAATAAAAAAGGCTTAAATAAGGCTGAATCACATATAATCAAGATAAGCATTAATCAAACACCAATCATGCTAATTGAATTGAAATTAAAGAGAAAAGTTAGAGATTATACCTAGTCAAAGGTTGATCTACTCCCAAAAGTGATGAGAGCTTGAGAGAAAAATGAATATTCTAGAATTTCCAAAATTTTATAAGTTTTTAAATATTATGAAAATAGGGACAATCACCCCTATTTGTCGGCCTTAAAGTTGTTGATTTAAGCTTAAATCACCTTAGGGTGACTTACCTTAGTCACTAACTTCCTAACAAAGCCAGAGGAAATGACATTAATATCCTTAATGAATGTATAAGCAATATTTGGCACACTATGCAAATATTGAAATTCACCCGAGGCTTAATTCCTATACTAATCTTGTACAATTTTGGTAGCTATATTAGCTTTGAATTAATCTTAGTTTTGACATAACTAAAACTTAAGCTTAATTAGCTTGCGTTTAAACATTTTCAAGATTAGTATTTTTACATGAAATATTTTGTAAACCCTTTAAAAAATACTAGATTGTGTTTTAACTCCTTCAAGCATTCAAAAATGTGTTCTTAGTACATTCGTTTATATAAAACATTTTTTTGATAAGTTTTACATGTTTTAAAGCCAAGAGAAATCATTTTACGAAGGATTTTAAAAAGATGTTCAAGACAATGCATAAATGAATTGATACTATGTTTAAAACCTTCAAATGTATCCATACAATCAGAATGTGTCAATACAAGATAGTAAGTATCAATACTCAGCCTATATATCGATACATTGCTTGGCAGCAGCTAAGGTTTGGCTAAATCCCCCAAATGAATCGATACAAGTGTATCTGTCGATACATTATGATAAGTATCGATACTCTACTTAATGTATCACTACAATAGCCTATAACGGTCACATTTTTAACTTATGTATTGATTCTCTTGGTATTATATCAATGCAGTAGTGCTGGTTTGATTGTAAACAAACATCTATGAAGGCTCCAATGCTTATATTCCTTCACCAAATATCCCCAATGACTATAATCATGATCAAGGCTATAAATAAGCCTCTCTAACACCTTCAACAAAGGGAAAAACCAATAGACTGCGTTTAGAGTTATATCTTTCATCTTTTCTATTATTTTTGCTAAGTAGTTCATCATTGTATTAGGATTAAATATTCCTATCTTTGTATTTTTTTCATTTTTTATCTTTAGATACATATTTTTTTTGAGCCAAAACTTTTGTAAACACCTAAACTTTAGAGGTTTTATTTGTTTACACTTAAATTAATGTAAAAAATAGAGGTTCCTACATAGCCATTGAAAAGTAGAGAAAGTTTCTACTTAACCTTCAAAAGTACTGAGAGAGAGTTCTATCTTAGCCATAAAAGATAGAGGGTAGATGTTTCTATCTTAGCCTTGAAAGATAGGGACTATAAAGGTTATACCTT
>JAQSVH010001364.1:0-12641 GCA_029448705.1 Adansonia digitata
ACATATACATCACATGGTACCGTATCGAAATTTAATTTCATTAATTAATATAATTATTTTTAAAAATAATATTTAATAAATTTTATAGTTTAAATTTTAAATATTTAAATTGTGATTAGCCTTTTTTATGATTCGGACGAGATATGTGGATTAAAATTTAAATAAAATTTTTAGTAATTTAATGATTCAGCTTAATTATTATTTAATAATAAAAAATTTATTCAATATTAATTATAAAAATATTACTATTAATATAAAATAATTTTTAATATTTTAATATTATTTAAATAATAAATCAGGTCATTGAGTAAATATAGGCCTGACCCTATTCGAGCCAAAAAAAAAAAAAATCAGATCGAGAAAAAGAAAAAATAAGGCCATTTTGGTAGATGAAAGGCAGGTAGGTGATAAAGAAAGATCAACTAGAGTTGGGATGCTGTTTTTAAGCAGGGATATTGTTGGAAGGGGGGGGGGGGCTGGGATTGGTTGATAATCTTAGCAAGCTAGCAAAACCATAAATGGTGGTTGGTTTTGGGCATCCATCTTGACAACTCCTGTTTGACACGGCTATTCCATTCCTAATCCTATTTAAAGCACTCACCATTACTTATGGTAATGCAAATAATGTAAGGACATCTTGAAAAATGAATGATGTTTTAACAAAAATCCTGTGTAGTTTTATGCATGCATATAAGTATGTATTCATTTATATATATATATATATATTTATTGTTTTGGCATTCCATCCCCTTAAAAGGTTCTAATTTTTCCTTTCGTCTACACTTCTATCGCTCTACGTTTCATCATTGCTCCCGTTATACATATATATATATATCTTTAACTTGATCGTTGTAATGATAATCGTATTCAAGTATTAGTATTGAATATAGGTATTTGAGTATTGAATATAGGTATTTGACATGTATATTATCATAAAATGCTAAAACATTAGGTTTCTATAAGTAAATTCATTTTTTTCTAAGTTTTATTTTATGTATTTTTATTCTTGGAGAGTCATATTTTATACTTATATTCAAAAATATGTTAAATACGAATATTTTAAAAAAATAAAGAGTTAAGGTATCATAAATAAATAATTTTATTACATTACAATAATATCTTGCCACTCCGATAATTTTCCATTTTAATCAAATTGACTTACTTATAGTTTGAGTTACTACTCCAACCCAACATGCTTGATCTATTCAATTAGAACTAGGTAAGAGTTTTAGTACTTTGGATTCGCCCGACTCGACCTGAATTACTATTTAAATAATAAAAATATTTATTTAAATTTAATTATAAATAATATATAATTTTTTAAACAATAAAATTCATTGTCAAATCAATCTAATCTAAATCTAAACAAAAACAAAAAAAATTCAAATCACGACCTAATTCGATCCATAAGCACTTCTATAACAACATTCAAGCTTTTTTTTTTGTTTTTTTTTGTCGGATTCTACAATACTTAAAATTTGTGGCACTGTAACAATAACTAACCATATCTGGAAAAAGGGTTAATATCATTTGCATTTGCATGTATTAATTAATTATAATTTACAAAATAATAGTTAACAAAAAAATTATATATATATATTTCTTACTTAAAAATGATTGTATGAGATTAAGACTAAAGCTGTACACCATACAGTCCGCTTCTATAATTTCCACACACAATCTAAGAAGTGGGTCAAAAAAAAAAACTATAGGGGGTTCTATAAAAAAATTCAGATAGATTAAAAATAACAACGATAATAAAATTAGTTATTATAATAGTGAAATTCATATTATAATAATAAATTTAAATCAATAATTAGATATATATTTGAATATAAATTCAATAGTGATGGTGAAGTGAATATAAAAATTGACCATTAAAAATATTAGTGTTAAAGTGTAACAATAAATAATTTATCTTTGATTTATTTGATTATTTTTATTTAAAAATAATAATTATTATATTTAAAAAAATAATGATACATTTACACATCTTAAATTTAAAATAAATAAATTTTTTAAGACTATTTATTATTCGTAGCTATAGTAGGCTTCGACGGAAGTTAAGCTGGATCAAACCCCAAACGGACAGAAAGCTCTCATAACATTTATTGTTTCTATTCACAAAATTTAAATCTAAGACCTTGTTTAAAAGGATTTAAGCTCCTTATTACTTGATCCAATGGGTATTGGTAAAATAAATAACAATTATTTAATAATCATATAAATAATTTGATAAAGATAATAATTATATAAATAATTATGAAATTATTCGAAAACTTTAAATATAAAATATTAAATAAATATAATTAGATAAAAGTTGAAATTTAAAAGATAAAAAACAGAAAAATTCATGGACAGATTAGGAACAAAATCCCCACTTGGATACTTTTTCTCCGCCGGGGCTTCACCTGAACCTTCGGTGAATGCATTGAGACCATTCTCACCGCACCAGACTCTAGTATCTCTTACGATTGGACTCAAAAAGCAGTCCAATCATAACGTACTGGGCCCGTTTAGATCCAAAGAAGGCCTTAACATCCTAAGCAAATGGCTTCTATGACCGAATCCCATTGACGGAGGAACGTGGCAATGTCACGTCCCACTTGCAACTCCCTTTGCGTTGACTTTCAAATTCATTGGTCTTTAAGAATTTGAGTACCTAAAAAATAAAAAAAGCTGCACAAACGGATTTTATGTTGGAGAACGAGATTCCCTTTGGGGAAAGAGAAAGAAGAGAGTCTGATTCATTTGTTTTCCGTTTTTTATTTCTTTCTATCGAAATTCAAGTAACATTGTGTTTAATGATACGTCGATCTAACAACATATAGATGCATTTTTGAATGGTGGCCTAAACAATATGGTCTTCAATACAACAAAGGGTGAAGATTACAGTATATATAATATATATATAATTCTAAAAAATCGAAATGTTTTTGGCTGAGACGTAAATAATGAATTAAAAATAGTTTGTAATCTATCTTTTTCTTTTGTTTTATTCTTGATCAGGTCAAATTTTCAGGGCTTACTATTGACACCTGTAGGATGAAGCAGTGCCTTGAATTGGAGCCCAGTGGCTGTCTCTACCAGTCTAGTTATGGTAAACGTGATCAGAACGGTGGAGCCTAAGGAGCTAGTTGCGTTATCCACTCCCAAAGACATTGCCGATCCTACTCTGCCACCTAACTTGAGAAAAGCTTGTATTATATATCGCCCATCTCTAACACATTTTATAGCAGTAAGTTTGAAACCTTTGTGATTGGAAAAAAAAAAAAAAATGCAGTGCGCGTGAGATACTGGTGGAGCATCAATTAAAGTGTTAGCTCAATAACATGTCTGAATAGATATTAATTATAAAAATAATTACCATGAATTTCCACACAAAAAAATATATATTCTTGTCTCATCTGAAGACAAGAATATATGTACATATATTTAGGAAAAACCTAACAACAATTTTGGCTTTATAAAAGTTGTTCGTAAGTGATAAATGATTAAATAAAACACATTAAAAATGGGTGCAAAGATAAAAAAATATAAGTAAAATATATAAAAAGAAAATTTATGTCGAGAAAGCTAAAAAATCAATCTGATTTAAAAAATTACATGATTTTGACTTAATATTTCAGATAAACTCATTGATTGGCGTTTCTAAGTAATGATTGTTATATTAAATAAATAGCTAAACAAACAATATGTTTTAACTCATTTTATTAATTTAAAGTAAAATTAAAAAAGAATGATTTTAGTTTTAAATGACCAATTTAAATGTATTTAATGTAAATACATATTCATTATGCATACTAGGGTGTTTCAAAAATTCATGGGCCTCCTATCATCGTCTGCTACATAGGAATAGAATAAAACATGTAAATTCCGACAAAATTGATGCATGTTATTAATGTAACTTACAATGTTTCTCTCTATGTATTATCAAAATTTATGTTATTTAAATATGATTATATATTTGATATGAGTATATTTAATTTTTAAATTTATTTTTTCATTTATGATGGTTTTTGAAAAGTTGTATCATTATACACATGTTCAAATATGTATAAGACATTTATAAGAAACAGTAGAGATAATGCAAATTACCTTTTCATATGATGTGACTAAAGTTGTTCATGAGTCAAATTATATGTCTAAATTTAAAGGTCCGCTTAATATTTGGGGTAGTTTGAACAAAAATATTAAGCATGAAAAATGATCTTGAATAAAAAATTAGATCCATTTAAAAAATGAGACAAGTCTGAGCTCTCACTTTCAAAACTCGAGTCTAATCGATCCATTTTACAATTGTAATATATATATATATTACTTTTATATTCTTATATATGAAGTAATTTTTATTTATAAAGAATACGTATTTAATATTATAGTGGAAATATTAAAAAATATGTAAATTTATTTAAAATTTGAAACTTAAAGATTAAATTTTTAAAAAATAAATTAGAAAAAAATAATATGTGGGCAGTCTAAATGAGCTTCGACTATTTGTTTTCTAATATAAAGTGCTTAAGCAAAAGCTGAGGCTCACATTTGAGCTATTGGACTTGTGTAAACATAAATAATGTTAATATTATACTTAAACCCGAGTTGATTCCAGCTGACTTAGCCCACAAATACCTATAGATGTGACATGTTTGATAAAAATAAATCATAAGAAAAGCAATTCCTAAAATTAATTAATAAATTTAAATAGCGATCACAATGCAACATTACAATTATTATTTTACAATTTAAACTTTTTCATAATTGATATTTACAACTATTATATATCACAATTGATTGTAATAATATTTATTACTTTCCCAACGCAATCGAAAACACATCTATGGCTGTGATTTAAATATTTAACAATAAAAAAAACAACTTAAAGAATGTTGAAAAAGATCCGTACAAGGCTCTCGATTGGCTAGCATAGTTATGAGTGATGACTTCACAGAATAAAATGTTCGGGAAAACTTCAAGTTCATAATAGAATTATTTATCGCATTGTATGATTCGCAAGCTTTCTTCTTGGCATACTCCATTCACTTCAGGAGCTTCCAAAACTTTTTTTTTTTTTTTAATTTTCTGTTGGTCTGGTTCTTGTAGTTTCACATTTCTGAATTACGTCAGTCCTCTAATAATGTGATATTGCTTTATTCATAGTCCAATATTATACATTATTACACTTGTGTCAACTAGGATTCTGAATGTTTATCCTGACGTCAACTAAGTCGTTTTCAGGATTGAACTGCATTTACCCCGGTGACTTAAATTCCATTCAAAAGAAGACCACTTCTTACAATAATTGAAAGTGATGCCACCGACGTGTTCAAGGCAAGTGTGTCAAACTTTCCCAATCTCTTTATTTTTTTTAAATATTTATATCTAATATATATTTAAATATAAGTAATAAAATATAAAATTTTAAAAAAATTTTGAAATACAAAAAAAAAAAATCAAAGGCGAAGTCAAATATTTTATATGGAGGATTGAGATAAAAAATAAAAATATAAATTTTCAGTGTTAAAATAAAATATTTATTTTTTTAATTTAAAAACCCTTAAAAAAAGTTACTAAGAACTCTGGTGGGGCTCTTTGACTATATCTATAAAAAATTTTAAAAAATTAAATATATATATCAAGTACATATAAAATTTAATATTCATATTTAAATTTAAATAACGTAGATCAACGATATCGTATCATGTGCGTAATTTCTAATCATACCTTCTATTACCTCATTTACTTAGCACACTCATGTCAAATCTCTCAAAACATGCGGAGGCGATTAGTGGAGCTGAGAAAAGAGAGCGAGCTGCATTGTTTCTATCCTATAGTTGTTCATATCCCATTGGCATTTGCACTCGTCACTCAGTTGGTAGCCTTTAACTTATTCACAGTTTTTTCTAACTGCTCCACCACAGGCTTTCTGTCTATTGCTTGGTAGTTCGGGCTCTGATGTCGAAATGGTAAGTGAACAAATTAACAGGGAAAATTTTCAGGACACGCATAATCAAGCTTCTTCATCCTTCAACGAATGGGCTTGGCGTTGGCAACATCAGAGAATCTTGTTCCTGTCTGGGTACTGATTCTTTGAGACCCATTGCACGATGGTTTCTTCCAAGGTATTGTTTCTTGTCGTAGTGTGAGGGTTGAAATATTTTGGGAAGCACAAGCTAAAATAAGATTTTACGTTTTCTATGAAATTTGACCAATCATCAGCGTCAAAGGTTTTACGAGGGCAATGAATTGGTTTAAATGAATTTAAGGAGTTTATATTAATTAAGCAAATTGTTGATATATCCTTCTAGCTAAATGGTATGGCAGTGGCACTAAAAGAAGCAAGGCATGTCTTTAGGTTACTATCAATTTGTTTGTATTTCTTTTTCCTTTTTTTGTGGGGGGAGGGGGTGGGATGAGACGGAAGAATTGAATCGAAGTTCGAGATCCCTAAGCCTACAGATGAAACAAATAGTGCCAATTATGCAATGTAATCATCTTTGTCTTCGTGACTGTAATCAAAATTAAAGAAGTCATTATTCTTTTCTTGAATATTGAATATTTGCATCATTGTTATTTAGATTTTAAAAAAAAAAAAAAATTAAATTTTTAATAAAATATTGGTTTCAATTGAAAAAGAATAAAATAAAAAATAATTAAAAGATTTAAAAAATCAAACCGAAAATGAAATTTACCAGATTTTCGATTTTTGATTGAGGTGGTTGATTGGATAACAATTTAAAATCAAATATAACATAGTTTCAGAAATAGAAAGAATTAAGAAAATTCAGAAAAACTTTTAAAAATTAAAAAACAAAAACAAATAATACAAGTAGAAGAATAAAGGTTCATTACATTTGAAACAGACAAAAAATAAAAGCACCAATTAAACCCAATCTTAAAAGGTTTCTAAACTAAGATAGAAAATATATTATACAAGCCAAGGCAGTGGAAACTTATTTTACACATCAGATGATATATATGACATTAGCATTATATATTAAAAATACTAACAAACCAATATAATATATATATATAGATAGAGAGAGAGAGAGAGAGGATAAAAGATGTGATGAAAAGCAAGCATTGGGATAACCGTGCAATGCTCCATGAACTGGAGTTTTAATCCAACCAAACTCACCATTAACTTCTTTCAACTTCTCCCAAGAACCTGGAAATAAAAAAGGTATATGGTCACATTGAAGATCAGTAATAATAGAGAAAATGCAAGGAGCCCCACTAGTCATGCAATGCATTTTTGGAAGTTTGCTAGAATGAATGAGTGAAGGCATCATATTTGTATATCTTAATCTTATGAGCAGACTTAGCTCGTGAATATATATATATATATATATATATATATATATAGGGACGTGAATTCAGTACTTACGACTAGGAAAGATTCATCTTGGTTTGCAGAAACATCAACGCCATCTAGTACCACCAGTTGACATTGAATGCGGCTTCACCACCTTCCTCTCTGCTTAACATGATGGCTATGGTTTTTTCTAGAAGACCAGGCATCACTCGTTTATTCATCACAATTTTTGGTCCAAATGTTTTTTCAATAACTCCGGGTGAAATAGCCTCCAAACGAACTTGTTTAAGATCAGGTAGACTTTCCCAACCATGCGGCAATGTCATGAAGTCTTGGCAATCAATGATTTGTAGCTCTTGAAGACCAGGCATCACTCCTTTACTCATCACAATTTCTTTCAATCGAGGGCATTTCAAGATTCTTAATATCTTAAGCTTTTGGAATCCTTCAAGGAATTGTAATCGCTCTCCCTCATAGGCATTTACTAGTGAGATTTCCCCTAGATTAGGCAATGCTTGGATGTGAGGAAGAAAATCGTCCCTCAGTCTAGACCAGTGTAAGTGTAAACAGGAGAGGCTACGGGCCGACTTAAGCCAATGCGGTACCTTCTCCAATTTCCCAGCTAAAACAAGTTTGTCAAGGCAAGGAGGAGCTGATTCAAGTGCATCCATCTTTAGTTGCTCATATTTGTTGCACGACATCACCAATAAGTACTGAAGGTATCTCATTTTTGCAATGGCGAAGCACAAGTTCTTTTCATCAGCTTCCTTGATGTTGGCAATGCTGAGCCTTTTCAGTTGTGTCATTTTGCTGCGTTGTTTGATAAAGCTGCCCCTTGCCTCCACAAAGCCCAAAATTTGTAAGTTGACTAACGAACAAATGTTGGATGGTACCCATGTGCTGAAGGCATAGTCAAATTCCATTGGATCTTCATTGTAACGATAAGCAATTAGATGCCGAAGATTTTTCAACTTCACAATTCCTGGAGGAAGCTCCTTAACTTGGGTGTCCCTGATGACTAAAGACTGTAAGTTGTGAAGTTTTCCAATAGATTCTGGAAGCTTTTTCACTTGAGTTCTTGTTAAGTTAAGATATCTCAAATTGAATAAATTCACCACTTCACCAGGGAGTTCACCGATTGGAGTATCTTCTAAATCTAACACCCTCAGCAATTTCAGACCAGAAGGCAGCCTATTGAAGTTAGATTTAGAGATTTCATTAACTGCAAAAATAAACAATGAACGAAGCCGCGATATAACAACCTCATCTGCAGCTTTCATCTCTTTCTCCTTTGCTTCAATTGACAAACGGCGAATTCCATTGTCTTCTACTTCTTTTCCATCAGATTTGGCAACAAACTTTTCAGATTTCGAAATGGAAAGTGCAAGCTCTCGCAAAATGTCGTGCATCTTAAAAGCTTTAGGCTTCCCTGCTCCATTCCTCCTTACAACTTGAAGCAAGCCTCGGCAAATCAACTCGGTTAGGTAACTCTCTGCTACCACTTCTGGGGTTGTTTCTTTAAGCGGTTCAACAAAGCCTTCAGCCATCCAGAGTCTAATGAGCCTTTTTCTCTTAATCACATAATTTTCTGGGAATATGCAACAATACAAGAAACAATGCTTAAGTCTATAAGACAAACCATGGTAGCTAAGCAATGAGATATACTTGAGCCTTTCAAGTTGATCGTTTTTTGTTAGCTCCCAATTTAAGTTTTCATAAATTCCATACCATTCTTCTAGGAACTTCTTGGAAGCCATCAAACCGCCCAAAGCCACAATAGCCAACGGCAAGCCTTCGCATTTTGCAGCCAGGTTTCTTGCTAAAGGTTCAAGATGTGTTGGGCATCGTCCAAGCTTGCTTCCAAAAGCTTTCAGGCAAAAAAGGGTCCAACTCTCATCAGCTGTTAAGGGTTTAAGTGGAAGGCTGTGGCGGGGAACACCAAATTCAAAGGAAGCTATGTCCTGCATTCTTGTAGTAAGCAGGATTCGGCTTCCATTCATATTATTAGGAAGTGCTATTTTTATATCCGTCCAGAAATTGGTGCTCCAAAAATCATCTAACACAATAAGATATCTCTTTGGCTGCAAGAACTCCACCAGTGTCTCCACCAAATCTCGATAGCTCATGGAGTCTAGGTTAATCACTGGATTAGTTTTTCCTTTTGCCTTGTCGTAGAGCTCTTTGATCATGGATTTGAATAGCTCTTCGACCGCATATTGTTTGGAGACAGTGATCCAGGCACAACACTCGAAATGTTGCTTGACAATTTGTTTGTTGAAAGTGTTGGCCACGAGAGTTGTTTTGCCCAAACCTCCCATCCCGACCACCGAAATCACGGTCCTTTGACGATCTTGATCATCCATCAACCATCCCAGTAACCCACGTTGCGTTTTATCGATTCCAACAAGATCATCATCTTCAAGAAAAAGAGAAGATTCACTCAGATTTTTCAACCAGTTATGATAATAATCGGAAGGTAATATTTCTCCACCAATTTTCTTATTCTCTTTTTCTGAGTCTAGCGGACAAACATTGTATCGATCGTTTCTATCCGCAATGCTTTTGATCTTTCTGTTGATATCTTGCAAATTGACAGCTACTCTATGGTTGACCAACTGATTCTTGGGAAAATGAATCAGCTTCAAGAAAAAACCTGACCATTTACCCCTCCATTGTCGTTGCTTGTTGCGGTGGTACATGTATTCATCCACAATGTCTTCAACTTCGTAGACAACGTCCCGAACGCTTGCAACCCAGTCATTCTCTGTTTTGTTGTTGGGTGCTACTCCTGACTTTCTGTCAGCATCCTCAAGGAAAGATTTCATGGCGTTGAGCTCCAGCTTGATTTCCTCGATTTCATTTCCGACCCCGTCAGCAAGAAGGCTTCATTTTCTAATAAGGAGACTACCTTGCCCGTTACCAGATCTACCGTGCTAGATAGTTCCATTGTTTGTACTATTATTCAAGGAAAGTTCCCAAGAAGACAACGGCCGGACAATATCATATGTTTAATAATCTGCAAATGAGAATGCAAATGAAAATGAACATGAAGTTCCCAAAGGGAAAAACAAATTTGTTCAGATGTAAAATATCTAATTTTTATTTTTTATTATTATCTCTCTGTATATTCCATTCTTGTATATGCTATAAAGGGAAAAGAATGTGCACTTTTCACTCATGTGAAGAAAAGCATAATCCCTTCATAAAAAGTCTCTGATTTTCTTTAGATTTTCACTCGTATGAACAAACACATAATCCCTTCATAAAAACTCTTTTAAGTTTCTTTAGATGATACTTTGTTGATTCTCTTTAAAATCAAAAGTAATATAATTATTTTTATTAAATTATTTTTATTGGATAATAATGTCATAATTTTACATCTAGAAGTGATTAGGATAATTTTATAAAATCGATTTTAAAATAAATAAATAACTATTTGTAGTTGTCCCTAAACAATGAGATTGTTTGATTGGAGATTTTGAAGCCATTGTTTAAGGAAACTAAGCAATGATTTTTTTTATTTGTTTGGTTAATTAAGTGATTCAGATTGCTTATTAAGGAAAGAAAGGAAAGGTAAAAAAAAAAAAGGGGGGGGGGGAAAGCAAAGAAATAGGGAAGAAAGGAAAGAGAAAAAAAAGATAACTTTGTTATGTTTGTATTATTTATGTTTTTAAATATTATATTTTTACATAAATTTTAATATTTTAATAATTAATTTTATGCATTTTTTATATATTTATGTATTCGTATTATGTTTCTATTTCTTTATTTTTTAAATTATTTATTGCATGTTATGTTTGTGTTGTGCTTTAATTCATTCTATATTTTGCATAGTTTATTGTTTTGATTCATATGAAAATTTTGTATTCGTGTTATGTTCATGTCATGTCTGAATTTACAACATATTTTGCATAATCTTTCATAATAATTTAATTTTAAAAAAAAATTATGCTTTGTGATGTGTTCGTGTTCATTTTATTTTTGTGTGTTCAAAATATTATAAATTTATATAAAAATTTTTATACGTTAATAATTATCTTATATAGTTTTTGAAGTAATCGCGTTTTCATGTCGTGTTCAAGCTATTTTTCATATAATATGATATTTTAATTATTTTTTAATATTGTATTTATATTATATCTTAGTTCATTCTATATTTTATATATTTATTATATTAATTCAATTTTAATTTTAAATTCATTTAGTTAAAAATTAAAATATTATGTTTACTGTATATTAATATAAATATCATTTTTAAATCTTTAAATCAATTTCTCAAAACGTTGTAATGACTTTTTAATTTACTCTCAAAATCATATCCATAAAAATATATTTTTATTCAAATTTCTAATTTTTTATAAAGCCATTAAAAAAAATGATCTACCACATCAATCAAAATAACAATCCATTAGCTTTTTAGACATTCTTTTAATTCAAAAAGCTATGTACATGAAAGTGACAAACAAAGAAATGACATGAACTTTAATTCAAAAAGCTACGTACCATTCACTTTAAAATAAAATAAAAAAAATGACTTTGTTTATTGATATTTATAAGTGTCAAAGATCATAAAATTGCTTTTAGTAATATTGTTGGCAATCATTTGACACCTACTAGACAAATGCCGGCAAATAGTTTTCGATTAAACTGACCATTAATTAAGTCTCTTCAATAGTCAAATTATTTATTTAAATTTAAAAAATTATTTGATATTAAAAAAATTTTAGATAAATATAATATATTTAAAAAATAAGTTTGGACAAAAAAAATTTAATTAAAAAATGAGCCGGGTTTTGAGTTTAATTTTCAAAACCCAAGCCCGACCCAACTTAATCGATTTTACTATTACATTGTATATATTTATTTTATATTTTATATATTATGTAATTTTTGTTATATAAATAATACATATATATATAATGTTACAGTATAAACTTTAAAAGCTAAATTAAATTATTTATATTTATATTTATATTTATGAACTTAATAAAAAATTAATAAATTAATAAAAATTAAATTTTTAAAAAAATCTTTTTTTAAAAATCAATTATAAAAAAAATAATATGGGCGGGCTTCAATGGGCTTAGACTATCTATTTATAAATATGGACAAGCTTGGACAAAATTCGAAGCTTATATTTCAGACCAGACGAAACTTAGACAAACATATTTGATACTAATATTATACTTAAATATGATCCAAATCCAATTCGACCAGACCGACAAGCAGATCTACTATCAATGTCAGGTTTCTTTGGACAAAATTAAAGGAAAAAAAATGAACGAATCAACATAAGTATAAATGTAAGTGCCGAAAAGGAGCCAAAAAG
>JAQSVH010001375.1:0-12640 GCA_029448705.1 Adansonia digitata
ATGGCTAAATGTTATTTTTACTCATTTGAACATGCTTTCCATTTTGATTTTCATGAATATCATAATTAGTTCATCATATGCTGGTCAAAATGCTCGTTTAATACTTGTCAAAAATCTATCTTGTAAGAACCCTCCAAGTTATGGCAATGTTAACTTTAATAAATGGAGATTAACATTCACTTAATATTTTTTATCTATGGGTCCTCCAATATTAGGGAAAAATCAAGCTTTCCATGTCCAGATTCAAGGATAAATGATGCTAAATACTCTGATTTTCAAAATAAAATGCCCTTTTTACTTGTGTTAAATTGTTTGTGCCTTGATTTTGTAGTTTAATGGCCTTTGCTAGTGACATGGGTAATGAACTATTCCATCATCTCAAACTACTTTGAGATTATGCAAATGAGCTTGTAAGTTTTGTCACAAACATTCGAATGTCGATAGTCTTAGTCTAGTTCTAAGAAACATGAAAAGCCAAAAGTTTCCCATGTTTCATATCGGCAACACTATAGTCATGATTTGAAAAATCATTTTCAAACATTGAACTATTTTCATGAATTATCTAATATTTTTCTCTTAAAAGCCCTTAGATTACCTTTTCAATGATAACTTGCTTGCCCTAGATCATTTCAGATAAATGAGGTATAATTTTTTAAACCAAAGTTGTTTGGAACCCTTAGATCAGTGACTTATATTTGTTTAGGCCATTTCAAGCCACTAGATGATTTTTTATGGCTTTTATAAATATTTTCCCTAGAATCCAATGAAATTACCTTTTTGGAAAGGTTTTGTTTATGATTTATCAATTCCAAATAGGTGTGGAATGATTTTTTAAAGTCTACTGTAACATTTCCCATACACATGCTGTAGCGTCAAACTAGTCCCAACGTCGAAAATTTTTTTCACCTAGAAAGTGATTTTCTAAGATTTTTAGAATATTTTTACATGAATCCTTATCAAATAGCATTTCTGATAGTACCTCACCTAACCCCTAGAACCTTTGAATTTATCAGAAATAAAATTGGAAAGGGAGAGAGTGCGATGTTGTCACCTATTTTTAAGATAAGTTAAAGTTAATTGATTTTACTAAAATCCATCTTTAAGGAATTCGAGTGCCCTTAATTGAGTCCAACCATCCATCCCCACTGAATCCAAAAATGTATGTGTCAACCCTTTTTGGCTGAATCAAGGCATAAATGTTTTTTTTCAAAATCTATCAACTTTTATTTTTATCAATTCTCTTTTTAAAAAAACAAAAAAAAATCATTGATCTTTATCATGAAATATCAATAATGTCATTTTGTTAAGAAATAATCAATTTTCATTAATTTAAGTTTTTTAATCTCGTATTTTTCAAAATTGTGAAAAAATTAGATTTTTTCTCTCTTGGATTTTTTTTTGGATTTTTTAAAATTCAAACTAGTTTTCCCACCTTAATCAGCAAATGGATCCAAACACGTCTAAAAAATTGTCAACTTGGCTATTTCTAGATACTCAATGACAATTATGAGATAACCAGTTGTCCTTTTGCTTATTTTTTGTTTGATTTATTTTAGGCAATATTATTATTTCATCTTACTAACACATTTCTTTTCATTGTTTTCACCTTGCATTCATGTTTCCAAATCATTCCAATCCCTCCAGTGCTTGACACAAAATATCCTATTTCTTAAAAAATTTAAATTCAAAGCTCATTTTGTCAAAAAATATCTATGTTTCCTACCTTTTCGAGATGTGTATGGGATTAAATTTTTCCTAAAACCTAGATTTATTATTTTATACAAATTCACGCATAATAGGGGATTATATCAAAATAGTGACAAGTTAAAATTGAAGTTAAGACATAGCTAAAAGGTACGAATTTCAGGCATCATGAAGATGTTGATACTTCCTTGTGTATAACCAACTCTTGAGCCCAACCGCTAAATCTTTGGACTACATAGAGCATGAAATCAATGTTTCAAGTTTTATAACTTGAAATATCAGTTTTGATAGGCATGCAATCATGCCTAGCATGATGATTGGTGGTGACTCTAAGCATTGGCCACTTCATGGTGGCCATCCAAAATCAGTTGGATGAATGATTCATTTGACAATCCCCTCTTATAACCATGAGTCAAGAATCTATTCTTTCTCACTCCCATCATATCAAAAAGAAATTGTCCCGGTCAAGGGACACTTTTTCATTAAGAAAAATTATTTTTAAGTCATGTTATCTTTGAAGAGTGGCACAGCAAGTTGCCGACAACTTAGTGACCCCATTACGTATAGTTTAGAGAGTTAAGCCTCCAACTAGCCATGTCTAGCTAGGTTTCTAGTTCCCTTCATTTTTTATCATTATTTAATTATAATCCCCTTCCATTTGTGCCTACTAATCTTTTACCTTTTATGGATTTTATCTTGTGATCATCAAGGACTGCCTTGTTCCTGAGTAAATATAGATTCGTTAAGTATGGTGATAAGGGATAAACCAAATGGTTTGATTATTTCCCTGACACACACTGTGCATATGCATTAACATTAGATTTTTACAAAACTCCATGGTGGGATTAGGGCCCCAAATACTAGGAGAAAGTGAGCTATCCGCCCTCATGAGTAACCATCGACACAAGCATAGTAAGAACTTTTAGGATGTAAATTTTTTATGTCTCTCGTGAGTAACCCTCAACATTTGCAAAGGGAAATACATCCCAGATCAAACTTGTTCAACCAAGCTCTTAATGGGCCTAGGATTAGTTTGTCTTGGCTACCTTACCAGATGATGGAATGATTTGGACATCAATTTAGATGTGAACTCAAATCTTATATAGTGTAACCCTAGAAGCCAAACCATGTCAAACGATAATGAAATGCTGCTAGAATAACTTAAAGAATAGGAATAATTAGGGAAATACTTCTTACCGTTAATATTAAGTACTGTAGTTACATAGGTAATGATAAACAAACATTGTCACCCACGTTTGTCATGTCTTAAGAGACATGTCATGTCTCATTTCATCATTAGGGCATGTGGTTATGCTATCTGATTGATGGCTAACCCTCATCAATAAATGCATGGTGACAAGTGATACATCACCTACAAGGCCCCATATTACCTTAAAAAAGTCATATCTAACTCAATAAGCTATTATGATGTCTAAACAATGGCTGAATACATCTCACCATAGATGGTGATGAACGAACATCATAGCTAATTAGTTTTGCCCTTACAAGGTATGCTATCACCATAATAAGAGTGATTTTTAACTTGGACATGTTGTTATGATATCCGTGTATACTTAGCTTGTCATAATATTTACAATTGTCATGTCTACCCTTAGTCATTGTAATGCTTATTATCAGGGGAAATTTTAGTGATTTATTTTTGTTCATTATTTTTGTTATTGTCATTATTTTACTATTAACCTATTGCTTCTTTTGATGTTGCATGCATCATTTCATCATAATCATCATCATTGAACAATTAGCTAAGTTTAAGTGTTTAGCAAAGAGTCTTAGATCAATAACCCATTTCTATTCTTAAGTCTTTTGAAAAAGGTAAAGTATGGTCAGAGTGTCGATAGTATGGAGACATAGATGTCCTCAAGCCTAGTTACGTCTTAATGGTGCATGAAAAGGTCATGATTGGGTATCATTAGAATGATTGGTAAGATTTAAAACATATTTGGGCAAGTTGGCGCAACAAGTAGAGAGAACCATTCACGAAAAGGTATGGGACATGGCTACCTTATTCTCAGTTAAGTTAGACTTTAGCTTATTGCAAAAAGCTTCACAATTTTGGAATCCAGCATACCAATGTTTTACCTTTAATTAGAAAGATTTGGTCCCTGCCATCGATGAATACACTGCATTACTCAACATTCATGGGGCCAAGTCTGATAGGATATATGCAAAATGATAAAACCTCCACCTTTCAAGAAAAGAGTAGCATAGATTTTCGGAGACATAGAGTCATGAATCAATAGCCATGTTAAAGTGAAAGGGAATAATGAGTGCATTTCTTAGGTTAGTCTAAACGAAGCAATGACAAGTCTCACTTATGCAACGAAAATTTAGTACATCTATGCTGTAGTAATATACAAGCTGGTTATCTTCCCAAAAACCTTAGGTTGGAGGGAACAGTAGTAGATTTTTTCTCTCGATTGTGCTACAATATTAACCCCACACCTTCCATTATTGCTACGACCATTTGAGCCTTTAGTTTCTATAATAAAATGTAGATGGGTTGATTCATCAAATGTGCCCTGCTTTTTTATATTGAGCTCATTAGCCACTTCGTGTCGAAGAAAAAAGAATGTTACATAATTTTTTAGTCTAACTTTAGCCCTCTCTCTAAGGTCCTTAAGAAGGAATGGCTTTAAGACAAGCTTGAGGAATAATAGATCGAGAAGTTTTAGAATCTTAAAATAGACGAGGTTGTCTAGAAGGCCCCACTAATTTCTCCTCAACTAATCATATACAAATATAGTGATCATGGTTATATGCCACTTATGGGATTATAAGGAAGCATCCGCTATGCACCTTTCCTAGTATGATCACAGTTTTAATGTCAACAATTCATCTCGTTCATTCAAGACATTGGGAATTGGGGCTTATAGTATGGTAAAGCCAAATGCAAGTTAAAAGTCTATTTAGCCTTCCATGCTTAGAGGTAAGCCCATTGCATGGAGAGGTATTGGACAAGAATAAAATGACTCTAGGTATGATGAGTAGAGAATTCACTATATCAATAACACCTTGCCGCTACTCGATGCTTGGATAGCTCAAGTCTAATTGGTGAGTCCTCTTCTGAGATCAAAGCGCTTAAGTAAGAATTTAAATAAAGAAAAAGTGACCTTTGCCATGAAAATTGCTTACTTAAAGAAGGAAAAGTGTTGGTTAGAGATGGAAACCTGCCTCTTGGACGGTGAAAAGATTCGAGTTGTCAAGGAGAGAGATTGCATTAAAAAATATCTCAATGGTCTAAAAGAGGACTACGTGGAACTATAAAAAAGAAATAAGTATGGACTCATTGGTAATGGTAACTCACTAGCTGAATGGGAGGTAGAGCATACAGCCCTTAACAAATAGCTAAATTAGTGGAAAGATGAAGCTAAAGTTAATAAGGAAAAGTTCATTAGGGCTTACGTCTTCATGTCAAACCTACTAAAGGGGAAACAAACATCTTGAAGCTCAAGTACAGGACTTAAAAAAAGACAAGGTCAAGAATGAAACTTTAATGTTAAAATTAACAAGAACTTATCATTGAGTTCGCAAAAGCCTCCGAACAGTAAGAACAAGAATGGCGGGTGATGGTTGACTAGGCATGCCTAAATCATTAAGTGCCACTATCATCTCATCGAGCAAAATTAGGCAACCCAGATAGAGGCAAATGATATGATTAAGGTAAACCAATCTTTGAGGTGAGACATCATACCTATTGGAGACCATGAATAAGAGCTACTATATTTCTTGGAACACATGATTAGACAATTTAATCGTGTCAAACATTTTCAGATGTGAACATGTGTTATGAAACTCATTTGTTGCTTTATAGAAAACGTTATTGGTGAAGTTGTCCTACAAGCCAAATGTCTCTTCTACATTAGCACAACTAACCTAATTCTTTATTGTTTTATTCATTTATCCATATTAATAATTATTCATTATCATAATACTTATCATCATTTTATCATGAGAAATCATTAATAAACACATTTTTTTATTACAATCTAATACAAAAATGGTCATAAAAATGCAAAGGATTCTAAAACCAAGCAATAAATATAAAACCAACTATCTCACACTACTATAGTACTCGATGCCACGAACGGATCATGGAAAATGATCATCAAGCATGAATCAAGTGACTCAAGTTAATGTATAAGGAGTCTTAGCTTTGCTCATCCCAACAAGCAATTATGTACTGTTACATAAGGATGATAAGATGATTAAGGTATTAACTTTTGGCTTAATTTAGTTCTTGTAAGTTGAAAAAGAATCGATTTATCCATATTGAAATTTCCTATTTTACAGGTATAGGACACTACTGCTGGACGTAGACATTATATGTTCAATTACCAGATGACCAAATGCTTTGCCAGCAAGATGAAGTGCAAGCACAAATCATGAAGCTTATGATCTAATCATGGCTTTCAATAAAGAAAAGGGATAGACCAATGCTACAGATACTAAAAGAGAGTTGACTAACCCAAAATATCACCCCCTCAATGTACTAGAGCTACCTTAAAAAGGACTCATTATGAGCACTATCCAATACAATGCCATCCCCATCGCTGCCATTGGTGATTTACTTAGTGATGAATCCATTCATCCTCGAATTTCATGGGGTGAATATGAGAGCCTCTCTGGCTAATCCCATAACTTTTAATCATGATAAGTAAGAGAAAGTAGATGATTAGAACTTTGCAATGTCTACTGATGATATAAACAAGTACCAGCTTTTGTAAACGCACCTTTGAGCTATCGAGGGGAGTAATAAGTTCAAAACCATTAACACTGAATCTTTGTCTCTAGTGTCCAATCTTATCATTGCCCTAGAATTTAAGGTACCAAATTTCAAAAAGTTCAATAAGACTATTGACCCAACTGTGCACATTCAAATATACCTTAGGAAGATGGCTGGGTACGAAAAGGATGAAAAGATTTTTATACAATATTTTAACATAGCTTGAATAGGGTACCTACCTGGTGGTAGATTGAACTTAACAACATCAACATCTAATCATACGCTAACCTAGCTAAAGCTTTCTTGAATTAGAATCAACAAGTGTCAAAGTGGGCTCCCAACCAAATCTTTTTTTATGAATTTAAAGAAAAACCCTATCGAAAGTTTTAGGCAATACGCCTAATTATGGAAGAAGGAGGCAGTTTGGGTTCAACCCCCTCAAACTGAAAAAGACATGACCTTTTTATTTATCAACACGTTATTCACCCTATAAAGTGATAAACTAGTAGGCAACACCATTAAGAAATTCTTTAATCTTGCTTTATCTGACGAAATGATTAGGGTAGTAATCAAATGTGGTAAGATGTTAAAAGTGAGTCATCTGGATTAAGAATAACCCAACTACCAAAAGCAAAAAAAAAAAGGAGGCAAACATCATAAGTTACACCAACCTATATTAGCTAAATCATTATTAGGTGCCTAATCCATGCTATCAAGCATGCCTTACCCTAATCTAATCATGATCCCTCCTTTGCTGGTTTATGCAATAATCTATAACCCATCTTTTGCTACTCTACCAAATCCTACATGAAACAATCAACATCTCATCAAATAGAATGTCAATGTCCTTATCGACAATGCAAAAAATAATCAAAGGGCAAATCAATGGAGATACCAATTTGACCTTATCCCCATGACTTACAAAAAGCTCTACCAAACTCTACTCCAAGGACCTTTAGTCACCTGTGTCTATGTTCTTGAGAAAAAAACCCCCATACCTTTAATGGTATGAAGCCAATACCCATTACAACTACTATGCTAAGGCAATGAGGCTTAACACTGAGAATGAATATCTTCTAAGTGGAGGGCTCAAAAGCTTATTAACTCTAAGATCTTGCAATTTGGGATGAATCAAGGATCGAATGTTACTACCACCCTCCACCCAATCATGTTGAACTAACAATGAACATGATTAGTGTCGACAATTTCCATGTCAACAACATTAACAATCAACTGAAGCCATTAAAGCTAAACAATAAAACCCATTCCCCTGCTTAGAATCACCTCTTGACAACATGGTTATGTCTAAAACCCTTGCCTTTTCTTAGTCTATTTCCATGTAATGTCAAGAACTAAGACTTACTTGATTCTGCCTAAGAGCTTGTAGGAATCTTATGTAATAGGCATCTCTATATCAAATATTATCAATAATATGATTTTTGCAAAATTCATTTCATCTTGTATGCCCATTTTTATTCTTCACCTTTATTCAAAATTCTTTATCTATGAATATTTTGTCTATATTGTTTATTTTCTTGCCCTTTTAGCTACTCTGATAAATGTGAGATGGATACTTTTAATCAACTTCTAGAGATCAATTTTGAGCAGTCAAGCTATACTGATGAAGTCAATTTTGACAAATATTCTGAGGAAAGTTCCATGCCACCAAACCTATTAAGATTAGTCAAGAATGAAAAGAAACAAATTTTGCCTTATGAAGAGCTGATTGAGGTCATAAATAAGGGGATTGAATAGGATAAAAAAAAGTCAAAATTTTTATAAAACCCACTAATAAAACTAAATTGATCAGCTTGCTTTAAGAATATTAAGGCATATTCGCTTGGTCATATCAAGACATGCCTTGACCAGACACCAACATTATGGTCAATAGGCTTTCTCTCAAACCTATGTAGAAGGATGAAACCAGAGATGCTCTTTAAGATTAAAGAAAAAATAAAAAAGCAATTTAAGGCAAATTCCTTGAAGTAACCAAATATCCAGAATGGGTTGCCAACATTGTCTTGGTTCTCAAGAAAGATAAGAGAGTGCGGATATGTGTTGATTATCAAAATTTAAGCCGAACCAATCTGTAAGATAATTTCCTATTATCCCACATTAGTACCTTGGTCAACTACATAGCCAAAAACTCTTTGTTCTCCTTTATGAATGGATTTTTAGTTTATAATCAAATTAAAACAGCACTCGAAGACAAAGAGAAAACTATCTTTATGACCATGTTAGGGACGTTCTGCTCCAAGATCATGCCTTTCGAATTCAAGGCAACCTACTAAAGAGCCATGGTGACATTACTCTATGAGCTAATGCATAAGAAGATTGAGGTCTATGTGTTATATTACCAAATTAACATAGAAAAATAAGCACATGCCCCTAGAAGCTCGTTGAACAACTAAAACAATTTTAGCCAAAACTGAATCCTACCAAATGCATCTTTAGTGTCACATTGGGAAAGCTACTAGGTTTCATTATCAGTGAATAAGAAATTAAAGTCAGTCCCGATAAGGTTAAGCTATTTCAAATAAGCAACCACCTCAGACCTAAAAAAACCTAAAAAGTTTTTTAGGGAGACTAAGCTACAATTTTGGGTCTATATCCTAACTCATTGATAAGTGCAATGACTCCTTTACAAATAAAATTCTAAGGAATGGAATGAAGAATGCCAAAAAGCCTTTAAGAAAGTCAAACATTATTTATCAAATCTACCAATGCTAGTCCACCAATTCTCGATCAGCCTCTAATCCTCTATTTATTAGTCTTTGACAAATCTATAGGTTGCATGCCCAGCTAGCATGATGGGTCAAAATGAAAAAAAACAAGCTATCTACTACCTGAGCAAAAAGTTCAGGAGAATGATAATAACTATTTTGCAATTAAAAAGTTATGTTGTACTCTAGCTTGGACTGCAAAGAGACTCAAGCAATACATGTTATACTGTACTATATTGCCAATCACGAGGCTCAATACCATCAAGTACCTATGCGTGGCCCTTGAACTATCAAGAAGATTAGCTAGATGGCAAGTTTTGCTCTCGAAATATGACATCACTTATGTCAATCAAAATGCTATTAAGGGTAGTGCAATAACTGATTTATTGGTAGCTTGGGTAATAAATAACTACAAACCACTAAATTTCAATTTTTGAAGTAAAGATCTGATGTGAATCACTGAAGAGGAAGAAAACTCTAATCATGACCAATCTTGGAAGATGTATTTTGATGGAGTGTCAAATGTTATGAGGCATACAATTAGACTAATACAGATCTCACCTGATGGGAGTTAGTATCCTTTTATAGCTCGTAAACATTAACTGCACCAACAACATGGCAGAGTATGAAACTTGTGTCATAGGACTTTAAATAGCTATAGTGAGGAATGTTAAGATATAGGTCTTTAGGGATTTAGCTCTAGTCAGCTACCAATTAAAAGGGGAGTGGCAAACTTACAATAATAAGCTAGTTTATTATGGGAAACTAATCTAGGAACTTAAGAAAGAATTTGAAAATGTCAGATTTTAACACTTACCATGGGAAGAGAATCAAATAGATGATGCCCTGGCCACCTTATTATCCATGTTCAAAGTTAGTTGAGAATTGAATGTCGCTCCTTTTTCAAACAAGCATCTATACGACTCTAGCATATTGACTAAACATTGAAGAAGAAAAGGATGGCCTACTATGGAACCATGACATCCTCTGCTAGATTTGTGATCAGTAATACCCTAAACAAGTCATGATAAATGACAAAAGAACTATCAAGAGAGTGGCCATAGGTTTCATACTAGATGAGGAAATCTTATACAAGAAAAGTTAGGATTAGGGACTACTTAGATGTGTGGATGCCTCAAAAGCCAAAAGGATATTAGAAAAGGTTAATGAGGGAATCTATGGCATACACATCAATGGACTTCAGATGCTAAAATAAGTCATGAGATAGGGATATTATTGTTTAACTCTCAAGAAGGACTATATCAACTACCCTAGGAAATGCCATGTCAGATTTATGTGGACAAGAACAATTTTCCACCTTTATTGCTACATGTCATGATGGACCCTTGGCAATTTTCTATATAGGGCATGAATATGATTAGACCCATCACCCATAAGGCTTCTAATGGACACCGATTCATCCTAATAGTGATCGACTACTTTACCAAATAGGTAAAGGCAACCTCATATCACTAAGTTGATTGTGTAAGAGTCTATGAAATGAGACATCCTTTACTGATATGGGCTTCCTAAACAAATCATCACAAATAATGCTCACAACTTGAGAATATCATGATGCAAGCAACATGCTCTTAATTCAAATTCAACCATCATAACTCAGTACCATACTATCCAAAAATAAATTGGGCAGTTGAATAGCCAACAAGAACATCAAGAGGATAGCTAAGGAAATGTCTAAAACTTACAAAGATTGGCATGGCAAGCTACCATTTATGCTCTATGCTTATTAAACTTTGAACTTCCATGGGTGCTACCCTATTTTCCCTAGTCAATAGGAGGAAAGCCATCTTCCCTACCTCTCTAAGAGTCTTAATAGAGGCCAAACTCGAAGAAGCTAAATAGGTCAATAATAGATATGATCATCTAAACTTATTTAAGAAAAATAGATAACAACAATCTATCATAGGCAAATGTATCAAAAGTGCATGATTAGAGCCCATGACAAAAGGGTTCTCCTTCCTTAGTTCTATAAAAGAGAACTAGCACTTAAGAAAATCCTTCGAATCCATAAAGACATGAAAGGCAAGTGGAACCCCAACTAGGAGAGGCTTATGTCATGAAATAGGCTTTTCCTAGAGGAGCCCTTATCCTAATAGAAAAGAATGGCAACATTTTGCCCAATCTCATTAATTTAGACTTTCTCAAGAAATACTATGCTTAAAGGATGAAAACCCAAAAGGGCATCTTTTATTAAAAAGGTAAAAAAAAAAAAAGGATCTTGATGAAAACCTAAAAAATGTATCCATGCAACCAACCTAACTTAAGTTAAAAACTCATAGAGGTAGCTCAAGAAATCAGCCTTGACTAGAAATAACATCTTAATCAAATCCTACCCATGCACTTGTTAAAAACCTCAGTTAAACCTCACTCAATCCTGACCATATCAAATTAAACTCACTTTGCCTCAACTAAATGGAGTTGAAACACCAATTCAATCAGATTAAACCCTAGCCCAATCAAAGTCAAAACTAACTTAAACATAACCCAAGTTTCAAGGGCTATAAAAATAATCTAGGCAACTATAAAATAGCATGGAGCAAGCATAGGGGTTTTCAAAAGATTGGCTCACATCAAACATGTTGATTATTCGAAAAAGATCTCAAGGTGCATCAAATGAAGCATCTAGGCCATGATTATCGTGGACATCAATTGCCCAACAAATTATCTTGTTGTCACCATATCATTTGTCAAATGCCAATAAAATTGTATATCCTTTCTTATCATGAATGAAATATTATCATGCTTCCTTCTAACCTTTTCGCATTACATCTGCATTACACTATACTTATCATTTAATTGATAATACTTGATAATCAAATAAAATTTGCATCAAAATTTCTTAATATTATATTGAAAAAAATAAGAAAACCATAATGCGCTCTGTTCCACCTTGGTTTTCAAGATCAACACTTAATACATGCTAGTTATGACCATGTCAACCATTATGAAAAGCTATCAAACCCAAGTAAAATTTATCCACTCTAGTCAAAAAATCTTCTCAAAACTAAAACGCCAACCAATCCAGTCAAGTTATATAAACCATTATGCCAAAAGTCACTCAATCCTTAAACTACTAGTAAAACTAATTAAACTTGCCAAAAAGACCATCATATACACCAAGTTAAGAAACACAAATCCTCAATTTGTTAGAAAAAGTTATCAGATACCAAGTTAGAAAATGACCATCTACATACCAAACCTTATAGAGAAGGTCATGATCCAAAAACTCATAAAATTCAGAGCCAACACTCCAAATTATAGAATCAAGGAAATAGTTGTTAGAGCTCACAGTCAAAAGGAAAACTTGCAATGTCTATTCCCATATTAGACTTAAAGTCATGATTATGTAACTGTAGCATCAAGAAAGTTGTATTTGTACCATCACATCATATCATGCATGCATATTGTCATTGCATAACATTATTTTGTTAGCATTGTATTTAGCAAA
>JAQSVH010001418.1:0-12636 GCA_029448705.1 Adansonia digitata
AATTGATATATTAACCAAGTTTTAATTTATTTTAATTTTATATTATTTTGATAAATGTACAGATATACTTATATTGACCTACCATATAAAATCGTACAATTAAAAATATCAATATATAAATTAATATACTTTTTAAGCTAAAATGTAAACGGACAAATCAATTACAGATACCCGGTTTTCTCTTTTCTCAATATTTCATATTAAAAAATAATATTTACCTAAATTCTGGGAAACAATTTGGCAAAAAAAAATCATATTATTTTTTAAAAAGAGTTATTTGAAAAAAAAAATAAAAATAAAGCACGTGAATCCCTCAAAAATTAAATTGTTGTCATTTTTATTTATTTTAAAAATTATAAACTTGGCGGTAAGAATAAGATCTTAAAACTTGAGGTCTCAAGTTTAAGTTCATAAATTTTGTCTAATTTTATATTAAATTTGTTCAATTATATGCAGATAGTTTAAATATTTTTGTTTAACTTAACGAAGATCATTTTATCCATCAGTTGACACGTGAATGATTTTGAGTTTAAAATATTAGTTGATGGGTAAACGTCATGTTACATCATATGCGGGGTCGGATCAATTTTTTACGTTTTCTTTGTTTTGTTTTTTCAGATAATACTAGAATTTATCCACCACAAAGTGGGGGAAAAAATATTTTTTTAATAAAAATTATTGTATTTAAAAAATATATAAGCTAAAATTTAAAAAAAAAAGAAAATAATTTTTTAAATGAGTAGTTAATTTTTAGTAAATAATTTTTTTAATAGCAAAAAACTTAAATATTTTTTGTTTTATTTTATTATTATAATCTTAGTTTGATTTTTTTTTTTATAAATTTTCAAGTAAGTTTGGTGACATCAAACCCAGTTTGTTTTATGCATTTTTTTCGTAATTTGGATAGAAATGAGCAGATCATGGTACCCTCACTACATGAGTGGTTAAAAAAAATATATAAATAAAAATTTATTTTTTACAAAAACTGTAAAGGTAAGTAGTTTTTATTTTTTATAAAAAATTAAATTCACTGAAGTTTAATAAATTAAAAATAATATTAAACTTAATCACTCTTTTTATATATACACACGTTATAATTTATGCATTTCTTCATAATTTGGATAGAAATGTATAGTTAACGGTTGTTCTAATGCTAAATAGAAATTTCGCTGTTTATTTCCCCTACTTCGTTTTCCTCTACCAAAAAAACAGTTACGCCACGTTGGTTCTTTTCTCTAAAAAACACTGACCCTGTTCCTTGTGTTCAATATTTCCTTGAGCAGCTTTAGTTTTTGGCGAAGCGTTTGTAGAAAATGCAATTATAGCTTTCCTGGTATGGTTGCCCATTTGGAAGCCGGAGTCCCTAAGGAAAGCCATCGTTCTTGTCAATGTTTTTCAAGGCGTAAACATGTTTCTGTCTGTTATCCTAGACTTCATTGCAACTGAGCACATAGGCTAGTTTATGTTACTTATTGGCACCATTCCGAATTTGATCGTGGTAAGTTTTGTTTTCTTAAAACCTAGCGTTTTTTTATTCATAAATTCCTCATCAAGGAACTAATTAATGTTGTTCTTGTTGGAGGGATTACTCCTTTTATGGCTTTCTGAGAGCGTTCTCAACGAAGACATTCGTATTCGATTAGTTCACCCAGGACTTCTGTTATTAGCAATAGGCCTAGCTGGGTTATCTGCTGCTGCTAAGCCATTTCTTGACTATCAGTTCACTCAAGAATCCAATAGGGATCCAGAAGAAACAGATGATGAGTTTTCTCAAAAAAAGAAGTTGGAAGAAAATGAGAAAATAACCGAAACACGTGCTAATATCTGACGGTATCCTTATGTGGCGTTAGGGTCGGTTATAGCTTCAACATTCACGGCGGGCCTCCCATGGAAAACTGCCCTGATGGTTTCATCGATAGTTATGGGAGTAGCATACTTAATTTTCTGCTCTGGCAAGTGCTATTATAGTCGCATAGAGCCAAAAAGAAAGGCCCTTGTTTCACAATTGAAGGAAGCAAGGCCCCTCTTGAGATTGCTCCCTCTTTGGACAGCTTTCCTTGTCTACGGTCTAGTTGACGCTGCGGGACAGACTTTGTTCATTGCGCAAAGTGATAGACTGGATGATAGCATTGATATAAGGGTTCCTGTATATTCTTTCAAAGTCGATAGGATTCCCTTATCTTCATTCTATTTACTTCGGACATTTACAAGCTTCATAGTTTCCCGAATGTCTTATTTTCTGATTGAAAAATGGTTTACTGCTACCGCCAGCATACGACAGATTGCTTCTTTTGTGAGAATTGGCATTGGTATGTTATTTGCTTGTGCGTGTTGCATGATGGCTTGGTGGGTGGAGGTCCGCAGGTTGAAATTTATCGATAAATATGATGACCACCGAACCGTTCCCATGAAAATCTTATGGTTGGCTCCTCAGTTTTTCTTGTTAGGGATTGTCCAAGGACTAGTTGAAGAAGGGCAGAGGCCCTTGTTTTTGGACCATGTACCATTACACATGAGGCATTTTGAGTTTCCATTTAACGTAACTGTGCTGGGAATTGGAAGTTTTCTCGCTGCATTTTCTGTTTTGGCTGCCCGAAGATGGATAGGTGATGGCGAAAACGAAAGTCATCTTGATAAGTACTTGCTAATGTTAGCCATAGTAAACTTTTCTACCTTACCTGTATACATCTTTCTCTATTACAAATATGATTGGAACATAGAAACAGTCGAACAAGAATCTCATGTTGTCAGGGAAGGACTCGAACTCTCGGTGATAAATCCCGCATCCATATCAACATTAGACAGAGAATTTCACGAACAACACCTAGGGACTGATCAAATGTCATCTGACCACCATCAAATTACTATGTACGAGTGTCCGCAGAATAATTAGGAGCTTTGATATCATTCGCATCCAACTTTAGCTAAACCCAACTGTCATGTTAATGTTACTTACCAAAGTAGTTAGGTGAGTAACCCTCTGTTGTTATATATATATTGCCAAAAGATAGCCTTTTAAAATATGTTTTTAAAGTTAAATGATGTTGTGAAGTTATATAGCATGTATTTCTGTTATGAGGTTGGGAAGTGATTAATCAAAATTTGGAATGAAAATAAGTAAATAGGATACTACTCAAATAATAAGCTTAAAATGCAATCTGTCAGAAAATTTGTCTAAGGCATCAGAATGTCCTTGGAAGGCATTCGAATACTTTGCAAGAGTATGCATTCTGAGTAAAAATTTGCTCAAGCCCATTTGAATACCAACAATTGGCATTCAAATGCCATTATGAGAATTCAAAAAATGTCCGTTAGACACGATGCTTCATTTCAAAAGTGGTGATTCTTCACCAAAAACATATTAATCATGAAAGAATGCTTCTAACACCGGTTGAAGCTTATAAATACTTTTATAATGGTCATTTTACAACATCTTTACAATCCTTTTTCTTCTTTCACTCTCAATTTTCTGGTTCATATTTCATATGCATTTAAGAAATTGTAAGTCCAATTTTTTTCTTCTTTGAGTAAATATTTATGGGGATAAAGTTTCTAGGAATCCATTTACACTATAGTAAGAAAACTATTATCCTAAACAAGAAAAAATTGTCTTGCTTACAATTTTCTTCTAACTTTTTTTTATTGTTCTTACTTAATTGCACTGCTTTCATGTACAGTTTTTATCAAACTTTTGCAATTTTTATTTGAATTTAACTGCTCCTTGAAAGTCTTTTTGTATTGGTTCCTTAGTTTTTCGTGTTAGGGATTGTGCAAGGACTTGTAGGAGATGGCCAGAGGCGCCTGTTTTTGGACCATTGTACCAGTACACAAGGAATTTTGAGTTTCCACTTAACAAAGATGTGCTGGGAATTGTAAGATTTTCTTGCTACATTTTCTGTTTTGATAGCCCGAAGATGGGATAGGCAACACCGTAGACGAAAATTCATCTTGATAATTACTAGCTAATGTCAGCCATACTAAACTTTTCTACCTCACTTGTATACATCTTTCTCTCTTACAAATATGATCGGAACATGAAAGCAGTCGAACAAGAATCTCATGCTGTCAGGGAAGAAAGTGCTGAACTCTCGGTCATAAAATCGCAACTAAGACAGTGAATTTCACCTACGACATCCAGGGACTGATCAGTTGTCTTCTGATCCGCAGAACAATTAGGAGTTTTGATATCATTCACATCCAACTTAGCTAAATTCATGTCCTATGTTAATGTTACTTACCGATAACCATAGTAGTTATATTTAAAGAAAATAAACAGTTTCAATTTCATAATATTTTTCTAGCTTACGATAAATATTTTCATAAAAATATGAAAAATTACAGAAAATGTAAATAAAGCTAATCTAACTTTTCTCTATTTTTTATTTACTTTATTTTTTCTTAGATAAAAATTAATCATTATTTAAATAATATTTTAAAATCAATTCTATTATAATAATAAATACCATGGTAAACAAAACATAAAAAGTTATTCAAGTAATTGGATCAAGCTATTACCCAAACTCAAAGACTTACCTAATATTTAGAAGGATTTAAATAAAAATTTTAAGTAAAAAAAAAGGTTTAATTTAAAAATAGGCTCGTTTGGGTCTGGCCTTAAGCATAGCACTTTTTTCTCTTGCCAGCTCAACCCGTGTTCCTATTAGTAATATAAATAGTAAAGGGATAAATCATTCTTTTAAGATATCCATCTTTTTATAAGTATCGATTATTTTTTAAAAGGGATCGATTATTATATGTAAAAATTTAGAAAAACTTCGATAATGGTTTGCATATGGGCTAAACCTGAATATAAAATTTTGTTCATATTTTCAATTGAGGTCCATTGATATTTTACATGGACTTAGCTCAATCTACAAATAAGTTTAAAATAAATAAAAAATATTGAAAATTAGGGAAGTAATATAAAGAAAAAATTAATGCAAAAAAAGGATAAGGAAAAATGAGAAAATGATATTTAAATTCTAATAATAACTACTATGAGTTTAAATACATACGAATGTTCAATTTTACTATCATTAATGATGATTTTTTGGATACATTTTTTTACATTTATATTCATTTGAGAGACATTTAAATTTAAATAAATAATTTTTAATTAAAAATTTATATATGTTCGTTGGTTTCAAACATATTATTTTTGAAAATTGTAAGTTATAATTTTATCATATTTTTTATTATTTAAGTAAAAATATAAGTTAAAATATTAAATTTCACGTCTTAAGAATATTAAGAATAATTTAATTTATATTAAAATTAAAAATAATGCAACTAGCGAACTGTATGTTCATGAACCAATATTTTATTTTTCAAAAATATTCATACAATTAATATTAAAATTAGAAATTTATGTGCAAAATATAAAAATTAAGAAAACTTTTTATTTATATTAATTAAAAGTGACTCATAGGGGCCTATATCGAGGCTTGATATTTGACAATGGAAACATGGAAAACTAACCTCCAACTTCTTGAACCCGAATAATTTTAAGGGCCAAGCACTGTTATAAGTACAGCTTGTCCAGAAAAATAATCAAGCCTGGATTTGAAATTTGAAACAAGTTCAGGGGACGTTGAGCCTGGCCGACTTCATTGTTTCAACGTCCAAGTGTAGTGTTCCTCTTCAAGTTGTTCAAAATCAGCCTCCAGCTTTAGTTATTCACATTTAAAAATGACCGTATTTAATGCAAGTAAATTTAATATTTATATTATTTTTTTTATATTTTAAAGATTATAATTTTATATTAAAAATAATTTGATTTAAAATTCATAATTTAATTTAGTTAGTTCATATAGTCGTTAATGATATCTAATAGATTTGAAGTTTGAATCTTAACATCTATAACATTTTTCAACGTTAGGTTATGATCTCATTTGTTCAAAAAAATAATGTAGCCCACGTTATAATTCAGTAGGCTAACATTTAATTTAATAAATTTAGATAAAAGTTTAAGTATTTAATTATTATTTAGGCGATATTATTTTAGTAAATCACTCATTAACTCAACCGATTAGAATAAAGATTCATTTACGGTAATAATTAACTCAAAATGGTTATACGTGGATCTTTAATCTAGTTCATATAATGATTATAAAATCATTTTTGAGTAATTATAAAAATCAAAAATAAAATAGAAGAAACTTAACTTTAACCATCGGGGTTATGCTAATAATTGTTTAGGTTTTTTGGATAATTAATAATCGTTTAGTTTTAACACGCTGAATATACGTTTGTGAATGTTTTAAGATGTCGAATATTTTAAGAAAATTGAAATCCGGTCGGAGCCAAACTTTGGAAGAAAAGGGGAGGGTAAGAAGAAACAATTAAAAAGAAGGCAAGAATTGGGCTTCATTCGAACTCATTTTCAGCAAACTACTTTTATAAACAGGGAGTTATCACTGAACAGAAATCCGACCTTCAAAAAAACAAAAAAAACATGTAAAAGAATAGATGCAATACAAAAAAATAGTTAACATGTTCAGGCTTCGAAGAACTCATGTCCTTATAACTCGGACCAAGTTTCCTCCTCCACTTCCTCTTCAACCACGGACACCAAGTACGACTTCTTATCGGCATTCCGAACCGAACAGTTGGCACGAATTTCCCCTTTATTGCCAGTCAAGACGCTCAACTGCCCCATCTTTATCATTGATTGCGCAAACTCCTCAAAGAAGAGAGTCTCATTTACCGCAAAACTAGTAACAATGCCCTTTGTCCTGCTATCAGTGTACAAGTCTTGGTCCGCGGTGAACAGGCCCTGCCGGTCCATAAGATCAACATAATATTTATTATCGAATTTGTCAGGGCTCCTTTTATCTAACACTGCAATGTTTGCGGCATTTGCTGTATGGTAAATTCCCTTGAGGTTATTGGCAAAGGTTTTGTCCCTGCTGGGTCTTCAGTAGATTAAAGCCAGCTGGTGGAAGAGATGCAATAGCTGATGCCAATGGTGTGGCCACCGGAGTGAGCTAAAACATCAGTGGCATCAAAATTCTTGGTTGCGAGACTGGCGAGGATGGTGCTGGGGTTGGCGAAGGGCGGTGGTAGGTTCTGCAACGTTACATTTCTTGTGGCAAAAGTCAACCCATCCCCCCTTCCCAGTGGGACGTTATAGTCGGGGCCTCCTGACTGAAATAATGTAGAAAAATGAGATATAGGACTAGCATTGGAAAAGTTCAACTATTAACTCGATAAAAATTCATTGCACTGAGATATAACTGTTTAATTTCTGGAAGTAATCTCTTATATAATTGGAGTTGTTGGAACTTTCACACGGCAGATGTCAAGGAGAATTGCTCTATTATATATATATATATGTGTGTGTGTGTGTGTGTGTGTGTATATATATATAAAACTAATTGCTATTTTTTTGTGGTGGTGCGAGGCGGATGGGTGGGGGGCGAGTGGGGGCTAGTGGTGGGGGGATAACAATAAAGAATCATAATTTTATATTGCTGTGTAGATTGATACAAGTGCAAGAATAGGGACGGCAAAATAAATTTAAATTCAAATATTTATTTAAAAAAAATTTAAATTTGAATTCGAATTCGAATTAAATTTAAAATAATTTGAATTTGAAAGAATTTAAATTTGAAGGAATCCGAACTTGAAAGGATCCTAGCTCGAAAGAACTCAAAATCGAAAGAACTCGAACTCGAACCCGACTTTAATATAAAAAATAAATATGAAAAAATTATAAGTAAATAATATTTTATAAATAAAAAACTTTAATTATGAATTTTATTTTAATATTATTTTAATAATTTAATTAAATATTGAAAACTTAATTTATATTTTATATATGATTAAATTTGCTTGGGCTGGGTTGCGATCCAATTTTTTTTAGAATCTTAAGCTAGACCCTTATTTAACATAAACAACCTCTTATTTAAACTAGAATTATCATTTATCATATTAAAAAAATATTTTTATTAATATTTATATATTTTATAATTAATTTAAATATAATATATTAATTCAAAATTATTATTTTGAGCCAGGTTAGACTAGTTAAAAACAAAATATGAGAATCCAAGTCTAGGCCCAATTGAGCCGGGTGATTAGCCCGACCATTGAGTAGGTCTATATATGATAAAATATTATTTTATCAAAACATAAATCATATCATGAGCTTCAAAAATATTGTCAATAAAGTTTATCATTCATTTATTATATATTTTTTAAATTTAATTAGTTAAACTCATTAAATATTGAGAGTTTATATATGTTAGTAGTAAAATTTTAAATACTTCTTTGAATATTATTATTATTATTATTATTATTATTATTATTATTATTATATGGCAATTAAAATCTGATAATAGTAAATAATAAGATAAATTAAAAAATATGAAAGCCGTAATAGATAATACTATATAAAAAATAAATTAAATATAAATATTAAATATTAATACCTTATATAATTTAATTAAATATAAAAATTTAATTTATATCTTAAATATGATTAAACCTGCTCATACGTCGGGCTAGGCTGTGGCCCGAATATTTTTAAAAGCCTAAGCTTAGGCTTTTATTTAACGTGCCCAACTTACTTGTTTAAGCCAAAATTATCGTTCATCACATTGAAGAATATTTTTTATTAATAGTTATATTTTTATAATTAAATTTAAATAAATATATTATTTTAATTTAAAATTATTGTTTCGACTGAACTAGGTTAGTCTAAAACAAAAATGTGAGAACCCGAGCCTAGGCTCAATTGGGTCAGGTTGATAGCCCGACCTTTGAGCAGGTCTATATATGATAAAATAATAATTTATCCAAAAGTACATCACATCATCAGCTTTGAAAATATTATCGATAAAGTATATTATTCATTTATTACTTTTTTAGTTAAACTTATTAAATATTGAGAGTTTACGTACGTTAACAGTAAAGTTTTAAATGCTTTCTTTGAATTTTTTTTAATTTTATTATTATTATTTCAAATAATGATAATTAGAGTCTAATAATAGTATAACAAAATAATAAGATAAATTAAAAAAATATATAAGTTATAATATATAATACCATGTAAAAAATGAATCAAATATCAAATATTAATACCATATATAATTTAATTAAATATTAAAAACTTAATTTATATTTTATATATGATTAAACTTGGTGATGGGTGGGGTGGGGTTGGGCCACGGCCTGAAATTTTTTTAAAATCTTAAGCCCATGCCCTTATTCAATGTGCTTAAACCTGCCTGTTTAAGCCAAAATTACTGTTCATCATATTAAAAAATATTTTTATTAACATTTATATATTTTATAATTAAATTCAAATAGCCTATATATTATTTTAATTTAAAATCACTGTTTAGAGCCGGGCCAGCTAGTTTGAAACAAAAATATTAGAATCGGGCTTAGGTCCAATTAGGTCGAGTGGGTTGCCTGACCCTTGAGCAAGTTTATATATGATAAAATAATAATTTATCAAAAGTAAATCATATCATAAACTTTGAAAATAGTATCAATAAAATATATCATCCATTTATCATGTTTTCTTTAATTTAATTAGTTAAACTTATTAAATATTGAGAGTTTATGTATGTTAATAGTAAAATTTTAAATACTTTTTAAATATTATTATTATTATTATTATTTCAAGTAATAATAATTAGAGTATGATAATAATATAAAATAATAAGATAAATTAAAAAAATTATGAAAGCCATAATAAGTAATATCATATCACAAATGAAAAAGTAACATGCTAAACTAGCAACTAGACCTGCCCATGGGCCGAACAGCTTGCCCAACCCAACCAAGTCTTAAATTTTAAGTTTCAAGCAAGCTCAACCCAAAATAGTATTTTTAAATAAAATAATTAAATTTTACTTAAATTTAATTATAAAATATGTAAATATTAATATAAAAATAACTTTTTAATATTATGAATAGTTATTTGTATATAAATGGGTGATTTATAGATAAATGGGTAAGCCAGGTCAAATTTGGCTTTAAGCTTAGAATTTAAAATTTTTTTGGGTTGCAGCTAAGCCCATTAAATAGAACTAAGATTTTTTCAGGCCAAATCGAGCCAAATTCAAGCTTGAATTTAGAATTTAAAATTACGTAAAAATAATTATATTTAATATGAAATAAAAAATAATATAAAATATACTCAAATCCAAATCTGATCTGAACTCGAATAGGATCAAACCTGAATTAGTCTAAACCCGAAGTTATTCGAATTTGAATCCAAATCAACCTGAATCTAAAAAAACTTAAACTTATAATAACTGGACCTAAATCTGCTTGAATCCGTCTAATTATCACTTTTACTTTTTAGCTTATTCAATTCTAATTATTTCCCGTTCCTAATTTGTCAAAATCTAAATTTACAAGGCAGAAATCCTAGTTGAGTGATTGTATACCAGGTAAACGGAATCACGAGCAGCAAAAGCAACGATGTCAGCACAAGAGACGACCCTTCCACGCCCGTTTTGTGGACGCGCTCACGCTGCTCATCGATGATCCCGAATGCCTTGGCTCTCAAGCTGAGGTTTGGGGGAGCATCCTGCTCGCTTGGCCCACTTGCTGATCCATCCAGCAGCACCGACGCACACATCCCGGCTATTTTTTCTTTCAATGTTATAAAAAATAAAAATATAGTAATATAGTTTTCATTAACTGACCTGGTCATAGTAACTTCTTCAAAAATTGACCAACTCACTTTCTCCACATTAGAAGTGTCTTTTCATAAAAACTCAAAATTAAAAAATGATTTAGAATAGCTGATTAAATTATTTTGATTTGTTTGTGTTGGAGAAAAGTGAAAATGGATGTGCTTGAGGCATTTTAGCTTAAAACCCCGAAAATAGATGTGCTTGAGCCATCTTCTAGTTTAGTTGTAATTTCTGTAAGAAATGATTGTTACGGTGAAATTGGTTTCAGTTTCAGACAAGAAGTAGCAGCTAGGCTTTACGGTAAACCAAACACTAATTAAGATTCAGATTTCTATAAAGAATCTATACTGTCATGCATTATAAAATAAGAAATTTTTGACGAGAAGGTAAGGAAAAGATAAAAATATATATATCTTTTTTATATTAATTTTAGTTGTATCGAATATAAATTTTTTTTAATTTAATAATATTAAAGATAAATATTGTTTCAAAATTTTCACGAACAATTTTAAAAAATTATAATTAAAAATAATTTTTTATTTTTTAAAAATAATTATTAATTACCTTCAATTTTTTAAAATTTTGTAAGGATAATCCCCAAAAAAAACAATTAAAATCACTCTATTAGACTTTGTATATACATATTTAAGGAGTATATAAGCTACCTGAACAAAGCAGTCATGGAAATGAAGACGGAGCAAACCAGCAGCTTGGCCAATGCCCTCCTTGAAGACCTTCTTTAGCTGCTTTCTGATAATGGATTCAACTTTGGGACATGAAGATTTGCAGAAAGTCCAAGAGAGACCATTCACCATAGGAGCAGTGCTATCTGCTTCTGCGAAAGAAAAGTATGGAGCAAGAAATAGAGAAGAGACCAAAAGGAAAGCAGTGAAAGATTTAGCTTTAGTCATGGCGCTTGTTATTGTTTTTCAGTCTGTGTCCCGAGACAAAGCAGAACAAAGACTTTATTTATAGCCTGATTGAGTCATTCACTAAGATTTATGTCACAGTAGTCTTCCTTTTTTTTTTTTCCCCCCCTTTAACATTTCTCTCTTAGCTGAATACTGTTAACATTTTATGGTAGAATTTTTTAATAATTTTAGAACTTGTGTTGTGAGCTTCAATGGTATTTTTAAAAAGAAAAAAAATTGACAAAGTGCTTTAGACTTTTTAAAGATTGGGAGAATACTTAGGGCTTATTTGTTTACCTGAAATTAGCTTTCGAAAAATGTTTCTTGAAAAATGTAAAAATTTTTTAAAAAAGCAAAAATTTTTTAATGTTTAGATGATTGAGTAAAAAATGTTTTTTGTTGTTTGATTATTTGATGAAAAATTTACTCTTTTTTTTCAAATAGTAATATCGGCATAAATATTAAATTATTAATTATTAAAATATTAAAAACTATTTATCTTTAAAATATTAATATTTTGAATAATAATATTTTAATCATAATATTTAATACTTAAATAGTATATTTAAATAATACTTTTTATTATTAAAAATGAATTATATAAATATTTCAAAATATTATAATAGTCATTAAAATATTAATTTTTATATTAAAATTGTAATATTTTAGTAATAACATTTAATGATAAAATATTATATACTTAAAATAATACTATTTATTATTAAAAATTAATTATGTTAATTTTTTAAATATTTAAAATATAATAAAATTATTAAAATATTATTTCTATTAATAGTTCTATAACTATTAAATTATTAATTTTTATATTAAAAAATCAATTATTAAACACTTATAAAGTATAATTTATATAAATTTATTATTAAAATAGTCATATAAAAACACTTAATATTAAAATACTATTTTAAATTAAAAATGTTGATAATGTGATAATGTTCTAACGCGCCAAAAATTTGAAATGTCCCCATTTGTATCGATATAACATGTAGATGTATCGATACATAAGCCTCTGTATCGATACAGGACCTCATGTATCGATACTAGACCATGCC
>JAQSVH010001429.1:0-12636 GCA_029448705.1 Adansonia digitata
CAGATCTGGAATCTAGGTTAAACAAGCTCAAATCTTTTGATTTTGAAATGAAAATGGTCTTACAATTATTCCCTAAATGTTTATACCTTTTTCTTCAGTTAAAACCTTGAGTGGTATAATCAACGGGCTGTTTCATCGCCCCAAACTATTCCCAGGCTGTGCAAATGAGCTTGTAATGCTCATGCCACTCTTTCCCTTCAGTCATAGATGCTCGAATGTCAATGACTCTAGTTTGGACCTATAGGCATAAAAAATAAGAGATATCCCCTGCTTTACTTTATCCCCTGCTTTACTTTGTCCCCTGCTGGTAGCACAACTGTTGCAAATTGGAAAATCACTTTAAAATCCTAAACGATTTTTCATGAATTTTTTGATATTTTTTTGTCAAAGCATGGTGAATTATCTTTAAAACGATATCTTATTCACCCCTGGATCGTTCTGAATGAGAGAGTTATGATTTTTCAAGTCTAAACTATCTAAAACCTCTAGAATCTAAACATGTATTCTGGTTGGGCCGTTCAGGCCCATTAAATTATTTTTCCAAAATTTTCAAACATTTTCCTAAAAGATCCGCGAAGATCCACCCCCAGGGTAGGTTGCGACAATTTGGAATTCTATTGTTTACAAAAGTTGCAATGGAACAATCTATCAAATGATAAGGGGCACACATCTCGAAAAGTTATTAAGCACTCATGTTGCAAGTTATAATAGATAGAAATGTGCTTGAAACTAAGTCAAAAATTTTAAATCTTATTTTTACCCAAAAAGATTGAGAATTTGGGCTAGATTCCAATTATTTGATGGGCAATTCACTTATGAGCAGAAAAAAAGAAGATAATTCATTTATGTTCTTATTTTTTTTGTGCTAATTATTTAATTGTAAGTGATGTTTGATCATTGAAAATTGAGTCACCTTTTGCTCTTGGTTTTTATTTTCTTTGTTTGGATATCTCAATTTAATGACTATAAAGATCTTATGATTTGATGTTTGTGATGGTTTTTAAATTTTCATTAATTGTAATTTGTTTTTTGGTCTTATTTTCATGTTTTAATTAGGATTAGTGATTGATTATGTTTATGTACATGGTGTAGGGCTATTTTGAATTCTCATGATAATATTAGTGAGAAAGAAAATAAAATAAAATAAAATAAAAAATAAGCTGGATATCAATTGCCATGTAAATAATGATATGGCACATATGTGTTTAAAATACTCAATTTAGAGAAATAAGTTTAAAAGTAGCTTTATTTGAGAACAAATACCTTGGTTAAGGAAAAATCTCATAAACTTAAGTTAATTAATTATCATTATATTGATTTCTTATTTCTTATTTTAAGATATTTGAGTTTTTAAAAATTTTTTACAAAAATAAAGTCAATAATTTTAAGAAGCATTAATTTTGAAAAATATTTAACTTTTAATTAAAAATGCTCTTTCATATTTGGAATATTGTACCCACGTTATTGTGTATTATTAAATTAGTTTATGTACGTTTGGCTAGCTTAATTGTCATATCATTTTAAAAGTTTAAGACAACTAAATATTAGCTAAGTGTTACAAAAAAAAAAAAAAAAAACATTGTAAGGTTATTAATTTTTACATAGCAAGATTATAAAAAAAAAGTATTTTAAAGTTATTCATTTTGTAAATTGATACTGTTTAAAAGCTATAAACTATTTGTCATTTTAGTACAAAGTATCTAATTTTATTAATCTTCAATCACTCAATTTATATAAAATTATAACAAGAACATATGAGATTATTAAATACTAGATAAATATTATAACATATATAAAATATTTTTAGATTACTGATATTGTAGATGAAGGTTATTAGAAAAAATTATAAAGCTAGTAAATATATTCATTTGTAATCTTATATGCAATTCTAGTAGCCTTAAATTATTAAATTTTATTCTTACTTTTTGTAGTTAATGATGAAGTACTTTCATATTAATAAAAATTATGTAAAGCTATGAGATGTTAAAATGCATTTCAAAGTATTTCTAAGTTTTGAAAAAAAAAAAGTTAAAATACTTGGGGATCACTAATTTAGCATGTGCAAATTACTTAAATGTTGTGAAGCTATCTAAAATTCAGTAGTTATATATCTGCTAATTCAGTAATACTAACTTTCAAATAGTAATACATAACATAATAGTAAATGATAATATAGTTGTAACCGATTAATAACATAATAGTAAACACTTCACGCATAGCAATAAACAATTTATAATATATGAGTAAAAATTATCATGGATAAAATAATAATAATTGATAAAAATAAATAATTCATATTGTCGATACCTAATTTTGTTTGAGGCATTCGAATTGATTGATTAGTTGTTAGTTGTTGCTTTTGGAGTTATCTTTGGATATTTGATCCGATTATTATCTAAGGACCCAACTTTTGGATTATAGCTTTAATTAATTTTCCATTTTTTTATATAATTTTTACTTTATCTTGTTGCTATTCTAGATAAAAAAAGGTTGTCCTTCGTTTAAGAATTTAGATTTGTGCAAACGACATAGATTAAATTTAACTTGAACTAACTTTTTTGTTTCTTTTATCTAAATCTTTTATACAGATAAAAAAACATCGGTAAACACAAAACAACAAAAAAATATGAACCGAGAACAAAAAAAAGAAGTAGAAAATCATCTTAAAGAGCATTCTTATGATTAAATTTTTTCTTTCATGTCTCAGATTGTATCAAAGGAGTACAAAGATGATCAAAAGGGAATTTGGTATGGAGGTTAGGATTTTGGATCCAATAAAGTAATGAAGAGAGGCATCACTAGACTTGAAAAAAAGTGCGGAAAGTTGACTTGAGGATTTTGGATTTCATTTATTTTATTTCATTTTGCTTTATTTTTGTTCATATTGTTATTTGTTTTTATTAGATATGATTCATTGATTTGTTTGTATATATTCTGTTAATTCATTTGGGTTGTTTATCTTGATTTTTTTTATTGCTTTTTTACTTTATTTAATATTGTTATTTATTTATTATATTTTGCATTTATCTTTTTAATTTGTTGGTTCATTTATTTCATGAATAGTATAATTAAAATTTTATTAGGGATAATAATCTTTTTAAAATAATAATAAATACTTGGACATTATGAATTTAAAATATGAAATTCAATACATGAAATATATATAATTTAAATTAAAATTGGAAATAAATTAAGATCTTTCTAACAATAAAATTTAAAGGGGTCACGAATGGGTGATTCTTAAGAAATTTTAAATGAGAAAAATTCTTTCAAGATTATTTGAAACGGTAGAAAGTTTTTGATAGAAATTTCAATACATATTTGTTTCTTGAAAAGGAAATTAAAATTTAATAATATGATAAATAAAAAATAATTTTTGAAAAGATTAGATGTCATTCATAAAGTTCTAATTATTTTGACCATAAGTGAAATAATTGTTTCTCTTAAATACATTGAGGTAAAAGAATAATTAGGAATCTTTCAAAAATGGTGGAAAGAAATCTAAGTATTTTCTTTAATATTTCAACACATGAATAAAACATAAAATCAAACAATGGAGCCTTTTCATAAAAATAAAAGATTTCCATCGAAGATTTTTGAGGTGTGATGAATTTTTAAAATTAATTTCAAATGATGAAAAAGATTTTAGAAAATTTTCAATATTTAAATATTTAAGTAATGATATAAATAAAGGCTATTTTAATTTACATAATATTTCAATATTTAAATATTTAACTAACAATAAAATAAAGATTGTTTTAATTAAAATATTTTAGGATTACATAATATTAATTAGCCGTTGCCATTAGAATGGGTGCTGTAAATCTTTCTTCATGTACAAATAAACTTCCAAACTCAATTTTGGAACATATATTAGAACCACCAAATAAAAGCTATTATAATTAAAATTAATATTTAATTGTTTTAGTATTGTCCCTAGAATAGTTGTTGTGAATGTTTTTTTATCTAAGACCTTCTGATATTCGATAGCCATATTGAGTTCTAACCATTTTGGAGTCAAGCTCTAAGCAAGAGAAAGCTCTCTTAGAGTCTATCTTTTTCATTCACAAAACTCAAAATCAAGACTTTTCTTAAAAAGCACCAAGCTCCTTACCACTTGGCTCAATAAGTGTTGGTTTGTTGTAATCCTTCTTCAAATATAAATGAACTCTCAAATTCAATTTTGAAACATATATGAGAACAATCTAATAAAGAGATTTGCAGTGACTCCTCATTTGTTTCTAGTGATTGGTCTTAGATTTAACATGTTATCCTGTCTAAAAACACATAGGACAAGTATAATTTAGATTATTTTTTACCAACTCATTAATTCTCTAAATTCAAAATAAAAATCTAACATTAAATTTCTACATTTTGAAAAAAAAGAACTAACATTAACAACTTCAAAATATTTTTACAAGTATTTGTTCCATTGTGAACTATATTTTTTAAGCGATTTTTAGTGCTTGATTTTTAAAGTTTTGATGTACTCTTCATGTTAATAACATTTATTATCGGATATTAAAATTACTATATATATATATTTGTAACTATAATGCATATGAAAGTATAAAATAAACATGATTGTTTATTATATTTATAAATTACTGTTATAAATAATTTTTTATTAATAATATTTATCTAATTTATAAGTTAAAAGTTTAATTTGATTAAAACACATTTATTAAATAATAATATCTATTATTTTTATTATATTATTTAATAACTATCGAAATAATTTTTTTATGTTATACATTAAAAAGATTGAGATTATATTTTTTGAAACTTTGATAAAAATATTTAATCAAAATAAGAACAATGATAATTTCATTTGTTTAAGTTTGATCAATGGTTAATTTATATATTATGTTAGTGCTTATAGTTTTAGAGTAATTATCATATAATCAGTATTTTAGTTAAATACCAATTAAAATTAAGACTTTTTCCTATCAAATAGATGGTTTAGCCGTTATTTTTACAAAACAATGAATAATGAGTAATATTTTGTTAATCACTGCTTTTTGTTTTTTTTAATATTTACTCATTGCTTCTAGCTTTTTATTTTTTTTTCTTTGAATGATTTTAGTTTTTTTCATTCATTATCATAATATTTTTTTATATATTATTCTTTTGTAAATTTTAAAATATTATAAGTTCAATAGCTTTAAAATTGTTCTTTTATGACAAAAGTTTTTTACTCTTTAGTAAGCTAATGTTTTTTAATATGCTTTCATTTTTTTTATATTTATTAGATTTGTTTTTGTCTAGACATATGGTTGCATATTGTAAATTCACTAGATTAAAAAAATTATCATCGAGTTTTTTGGATCAAATCAAATGATTATACACGAGAAAAAAAATACATTATTTAATGAATTAAAAATTAAACATAAAAAATCACATGCAATATATGTGGCATTAAAAACTAGTATATATAAGTGCGATTATGAAAATCTTTTGACATGAGGAAAAATAGTCATAGTAGCTACTATATTTCTAGATTGCATTTTAAATTTTTTATTCATAAGATTTATCCTGTTTATAAGTATGAATTTTAATTAATTAAAAGTCTGACTATATATATTTATTTGATGGTGAACAAAAAAGAGTTAAATTTAACATTAAATTGCATTATTTTTAAAATTTTTAGTTTTTCATTAAACTTAAAATGTAAATGGATTTATTCTATAAAAATAATAAAGAATTTAAATTTTTTAATGACTTCTCATTTTCTTAAATTTTATATTAAAATTTAAAATAATAAATTTATAAATTTCAACATTGAACAAATTTATAAATTTTAATTATTTATAAAATACACAACTGTATAATTTTAATGAATAAAATAACAATCATTCATGTGTGACATATTTAATATCAAATTGAAATTTTTAAACCTTCCAAAATTTCACATATATATCATTACTTATTATCCAATAATTATCCTAATTTTGAACTTTCCACTCTAATCTTGGAGCTAGAAAGGATTTACGAAGAATCATAGGATATACGTATATTCTTCTATCACTTAAAATATCCATTTTAAAACTAAATTGAGGATTTTTTTTTATTTAAAACACATAGCTTTCCTATCTTTCATCATTCCTCAAAATCTTTTTAAATTATTTTAAATATAAAATTAAAACTATTTAAAAATATCCATGGATATAAATATTAACAATCCAATTATCTTCTCTTATTAATGTTTTTTTCTTTAATTTTGTCAATAGGCATTTGTTTTGTTGGTAGAATGCTGACATTTTAATTTTAATGACTAAGAATTAAACCTTGATAGCCTCAAATATATATATATATATATGTAAGATTTGAAAATATTTAACAAAAGAACTTTTTTCGGCTATATTAAGTATAATTTAAGTTGAAATTACTACTTCATTTTGTCTATAAATATGATTTTTTTTATTTTAATGTGGACAATGACAAGGATTACAATATGATACTATGAAAAAAAACATTTGCAAACTTTATTGAAATGTAATTACTAAGTTTAATTAATTAATGGCCTTTGAAAAAAAAATACTTTGGTACGAATGAATGGCTTTTGAAATATTAAAAGGTATAATATCTTCAAAGAAATTTAAAAATTTATAATTTAAAACTCTTTAATGATGTTTTCTAGATTTTGGGTGACAACATTGTGTTATCAATTATTATTAATGTTTAAAATATTGTCTACTGTTAAAAGTAAAAGTTTTTTTTTTTCAACCTTTGCAAGATCACAAGTTCTGTATGAAATTTACGTTTAAACCACCCAATAAACATATATAGCATTTTGAAAAGATATAATTGCTCAAAATTAAGATGTCACTAAAACTCTTGAAAATATATATTACCCAAGTAATTAAGTTATCACACATTTTATTTTAATAATAAATGTTATTTTAATAATAAATTTTTTAAATTTTTAAAAAAATATGACTTCTTAACTGATATAAACATATGTTTATTAATGAAAATTTTATATATTTTTTATTATGTATATTCATGATTTAATATTACGTACTATATATGTGTTTTTAAAAGGTTTTTTTTAATGATATGTCATTTTAATACTTTAAATTTTAGGTAATACATTTTTAAAATTTAAATATAAGGGTGATATTAATTTATTTTTATTTATAAATATTTAAGTACACAAATTTTTCTTACACATTGCAAGTTCGCGAGCTAGTTTTATATACCATTAAGGGCTAGTTTAGTCTTACTATTTCGGGATGGTAAAATTTGATCCGCCAAATGGATTTTGTTTAGATCTATTATGAATGGGGTGGTTATGTTCTTCGAAAAGTTAAAGGGGGTAGAGCAGAGTGGTTTTGGTAACCACTTGCTCCTCTCCATCTTGCCCTTTAAAATTATAATTTTACCCTTGAAGGTATTTTATATACCCCTTTTTATATTTTATATATATTGGTATATATATGTATAATATTTATTAAAAACTTATATACGTTAAAATTATATCCATGAATTAATTAAATATATTAAAAATTAATAAAAAAGTAGGATGGAGTGGCTTGGAATGTTGTGAAGTTGATATGGATGTAATCAAAGAAGAAGGTTTTCAGCATACTTGCAAAAGTGGAGCAGGATGGATGAGGCAATCCCTGCTCTGCCCCGCTTATCATCCCTGTTGCCCTACTGATTTTTGTATAAGTTCTTATTGAAAAAAATTTGGGCTGAAAAAGTTATATTTTAAAAGTGTAGTGAGAAAAATATGGCATTAGTTCGAAAAAAAATGCTACTATGATTTAAAATTTAATATAAAAAAGTAATGTGTATAAAACAACAAAATTATAAAAATACACTAGAATAATAGAATTATTTTAAATTCAATTTCCAAACTTCAAAAACACCAAAATCCTAACTTTTTTTATTTTGTTTTGAATTTAGGATTTCAATAATAATTTTTTTAAAGTCTTTTTAGCATAGAGGCTGCAATAAGATACACTTCACCAAAAAAATTATGCTATCTCTAATGCTAAACCAACCTAAGATGAAACTGGAAATTAAGAAAAAAATTTGCTGGTTTTCATACAAATAAAATATATAATAAAGCCAAGCTATTTAATTGAAAGGAAAATTTTAAAATAATAGAAAATGGAATACCTCTATAGCCAACATTATTAATCAAAGTATCGATCCTTCCAAAGGCATTCCAAGCTATTTTCATGGAACTCTAAATTGTGACTCCAGCACAAACGTCGAGCTTGATGGGAATAGAACAACCACTAGGCTGGGGTTTAGGTGGAGGAATGGTAAGGCAATTGACATCGTCACAGAGGGACTTGAGGCGATCGATGCGGCATGCGGCAGCCATGATACAGCAGCCGGCTTTAGCCAAGTCAAAACAAAACTCATGGCCTAAGCTAGAGGATGCCTCCATTACCATGACCACCTTCCCTCTGAGGTCTGCCCATGGCTCTAGTTGCTGCTACTCTGCCATTGCCTGTATCTAGTAGAAATTGACAAACTGTGTAAGCCCAAATGGAAATAGTCAAGAATTAATAAAGAATAAAACTTAGCTACCCATTATTCCTACCAGTAAGTCAACTTAGTTGTGATGGTGCATGTGATATCATAATATTAAATTAGAGTGACGTGGTGGCCGATTAGTAATAATTCTTTAAAAAATCGCCTTTCAATTTTTCGATGGCATAACATCTATATTATTATAGCATGCCTTAAAAATTATTAAATTCATTTCTACATCAATCTTGATCTGTTATTATGTCCATGACACCACAACTACATTCACAATACCATAAAATATTATTAAATTCATGCCTACATTAATCATAATCTATTATTTAACATCCCCAACACTGCAACTATATCCATAACGAAATCTGTGATAACAATTTAAAATTATGCATTATATTCACTAAAGAGATAACTACGTGCAAGTACCTAGCTTTTCATCATGAGGGTTAGGAGTATTAGCGCAGTCACATGCACCTACACAATCACAATTGTCTTTCACCACTAATCATTCATCTTTCACATCTAAAGATGTCTACAAGCTAGGCCACCATTTAAAAAATTATAAATTAAAAGTTTAGTTCTCTATTTGGCTAAACCTGGCTCGTTGACCTGAATAACTGCTTTCTTGTATTAAAAGGTTATCAAATTCATGTCTACATCAACCATGATTTATTATTTATGTCCATGACACCACAACTATATCCATAACAACATAACATTATCACATACCATAAAATATTATTAAATTCATACCTACTTTTATCACAGTCTATTATTTAACATCTATAACACCATAACTAATAATAATTTAAAATTATGCGTGATATTGACTACAGGGATAACTACGTGCAAGTGTCCTGCTAAGCTCTAAAAAAGTAGGTAAGGTGCATTAATCCCATATTGGATAAAAAGGGAGGTTTTTAGGCATATAAATGGGTGCATTACACATCTCATTAAGCATGTCTTTTAGAAAGACAGTAATGGACTCGTGACAAATGGCATCAAAGCCAACCCTTGACCATCTGATATCACACCAAGTGCCCGAACAGGTGGGGTAGACAGGGTAGACCAACCGTGACTCCACGCTAAACACCGTAAGGGTAGGGTAAGTAGAAATGGTTGAGAAGCTCGTAATGGGGATGTCATGAGATTGGGTGGTAGAGAATGCCATGCCAAGCGCTCTAAAGTAGGCAATGTGCATTAATCTCACGTCGGGTAAGAAAGGGAAGGTCTTTAGGCACATAAGCAAGTGCATTGCACATCCCATTATGCATGTCTTTTAGAAAAAAAGTAATGGCCCCATGACACAAGTACCTTGCTTTTCATCATGGGGGTTAGAAGTGTTAGCTCAGTCACATGCATATACACATGCACATGCATAATCACAATCATCTTTCACCACTGATTGTTCATCCTCCGCATCTAGAGATGTCCACAAGTAGGTTGCAGTTCCAAAAATTTTTAAATTCAATGTTAAGGTCAGTATTTGGATAAGCCCTATGCATCGACCCGAATAATTGCTTTTCTCTGCTGCAAATATTAAAATATTATTTTATATTAATATCTATGTATTTTATAATCAAAGCTAAATAAAAGATATAATATTTTAATTAAAAAATATAGTTCATACTAGTGAGTCTACGCAACTATAATGATGCACATTGTATCATAGTATTAAAATAAAGCGACGTAATGGTTGACTAGTAACGATTTTTAAAAAATCACCCTCTTTTTCCCAATAACATAACTCTGTAACATTGTCACATACCTTAAAAAATTATTAAATTCATGTTTACATTAATCATGATCAGTTATTTATGTCCATGACACCATGACTATATCTATAATAAAATAACATGATCACGTACCATAAAATATTATTAAAATTCATATCTACATTAATCAAAATCTATTATTTAACGTCCACGACACTGTAACTATATTCGTAAAAAAATCTATAATAACAATTTAAAATTATGCATGATATTGACTAAAGGGATAATTACGTGCAAGTACCTAGCTTTTCATCATGGAGGATGCAAGTGTTAGTGCAGTCACAAGCATATACACATGCACATGCACAATCACAATCGTCTTTCACCACAATTGTTTGTCCTTCGCATCTAGAAATGTCTATGGGTAGGTCACAGTGCCTAAAATTTTAAATTCAAAGTTAGGGTAAGTATTTGGATAAACCTGGCCCATCGACTTGAATAATTGCCTTTCTCTATTAAAAATATTAAAATATTATTTAATATTAATATCTACATATTTTATAATTAAAGTTGAATAAAAGATATAATATTTTAATTAAAAAAATATGGGTTCATACTAGTGAGTCTACTCAACTGTAATAGTGCATGTTGTATCATAGTATTAAAATACAACGAATAATCATCGAATAGTAACGATTTTAAAAATTCGCCCTCATTTTCCTAATTATGTAAATTCTGTAATATTATCACATACCTAAAAAATTATTAATTTCATGTTTACATCAATCGTCATCTATTTATGTCGTTGACACCATAATTATATCCATAATAAAATAACATTATTACATATCACAAAATATTATTAAATTCTTATCACATTAACCACAATCTATTATTTAACATCCACGGCACCATAACCATATTCATTATGAAATATTTAATAATAATTTAAAATTATGTGTGATATTTGTCGTAACATACCTTGGGGTGGATCCTCGCGGATCTATGAGTGCGTACGACTTAAAATATTTTCCCAACTTGGAAATGTCTTATCGACTGAGACTTTCTTTGGCGATGTGATGAGAACGAGAATGCATGGATTCTTGACTTGTGGTATAGTGAAAGGGACCATAAGATGAATCGCTCATCTTATTGGTCTCTGATGACCATCACGAAATGGCCAATGCTTGGAGTTGCCACTGATCATTTAAGGCTAGGCATGATCAGATTCCTATTGAAACCTATGTTTTGAGTTATGAAACTCAAAACATCGATCCCATGGTCTGTGTAATGCAAAGATTCATCATTTGGGTTCGGGAGTTGGTTACACGTGATGAGATACAAACCTCTTCACTACGCCCAAAATCGGTACTTTACTAGCTATGTTTTATCTCGATTTCAATTATTTCGATCTTATCTTGTCATTATTTTGATATAACCCTTTTTTAATGCGTGAATCTTATAGAAATACAAATCCAGGTTTTGATGAAAAAGATTTAATCTCATATACGCGCTAGAGAGATGGGGAATATAGAGATTTTCGATAAAAATGACCTCTGGATTTTACTTTGAAAATGGATGTTCCACTTTAGGCACTGGAGAGATACCCACGTGGTATATTAACTTTAGTTTTATTTGAAATGAGTGGAAAACATGAATGCAAATAATCATCACAAAGAAATCATGTTAGTAAGACAATAAATAGAGTAACATAACATAGATCATTCAATGCAATGATAAAGAAAAGGAATTGACTATTGAAATTTATCTCACAATTAGCATCAATTATTTAGGAATAACCAAATTGACAATTTTTGAGATGTATCTGGGTTACTTGATTAATCAAGGTTTGTTTGACATATTCATAGAAGTCTGAGAAGGAGAAAAAAAATTAATTGTAGTTGAAAGACAGGGTTGGAGTATCCCTTCAGAAAGATGGAGTTGGAGTATCCCAATGGATGATAATTAAATTTGACAAAGGAAGATTTTTATTTTGACAATTTTGAAAAACGAGTTTGGAGTATCCCCATGGATGACAAAACTTTATGATTCAGAAAATGGGTGAGCCTTCGATGATTTTTGGCAAAAAGATTTATTGTGAATGAGGATGATAAAATTGTAAAATATGTTTGTGCCTTGATATGAGCTTGTGGGATGTTAAAGAATGTTCTTGAGCCTGATCAGGGTGATATGGAGGCATTTAAATGTCTCGAGATGAAATTTGGGAAAACAACTTATTTTTACCATGACCAAAAATAGAGGACAGCATCACGCTATCCTGTTTCTCAAATTTATTCTAAATTGGTTTAAAGGATTTAGAGGGCGGACAAGATACAGCTAGAAAGCTAACTCAATGAGGGTCGATCAAAAAAAATATTCTCAATGTCCTAAGAAGTCATTTTTCGAGGGAATAAATTTT
>JAQSVH010001440.1:0-12635 GCA_029448705.1 Adansonia digitata
CTCCTTTCTTTTCATGATTGGGCACCATAAACACATTCTCCTCATTGGGATAAATGATATTAATGCTTTGGTTTCATAAGAAAAACTTCACTTCCTACCATTTTTTAGAATCAAAGTTCGTCTGTCAATTAGGATAAAGATGGATTCACATAATAATCTCCTTTTGTTTCATGACTGTGCACCATAAACACACTCTTCATATTAGGATAAATGAGTTGCTACTTTAGGTTTCTTAAGAAAAAAACCTCTCTTTCTACCAGTTTTAGAGTTAAAGTTCATCTATCAATTTGGATAAATATTGATTCACATAATAATCTCCTTTCTTTTCATGATTGGGCATGATAAACTCATTCTCCTTATTGGGTAAATGATATTGATGCTTTTCTTTCATAAGAAAAACTTCACTTCCCACTATTTTTTAAAATTAAATTTCTTCTATCAATTGGGATAAACACGCACATAATAATCTCCTTTGTTTTCATGATTAGTAACCATAAACACATTGTCCTACTTTGGTAAATGAATTGATACTTTGGTTTCATAAGGAAAGTATCTCTTTCTACCATTTTTAGAATTAAAGTTCGTATGTTAATTCAAATAAACATGGATTAACATAGTAATCCTTTTTCCTTACATGATTGGGCACCATAAACTTATTCTCCTTATTAGGGTAAATGAATTAATGCTTTGGTTTCATAAGAAAAACTTCACTTGCCACCATTTTTAGAATCAAATTTCATCTATCAATTGGGGTAAACATGAATTCACATAATAATCTCCTTTCTTTTCATGATTGGGCACCATAAACATATTCTCCTCGTTGGAATAAATGATATTGAGGCGTTGGTTTCATAAGAAAATATTCACTTCCTACCATTTTATACAATCAAAGTTCGCTTGTAAATTGGGATAAATACAAATTCAGTAATAATCTCTTTTTTTTTTCATGATTGGCCACTACAAACTCATTCTTTTTATCGGCATAAAAGAATTTATGCTTTGGTTTCATAAGAAAAACTTCACTTCTCCTTATTTTTTAGAATCAAAGTTCGTCTATCAATTGAGATAAACATGGATTCACATAATAATCTCCCTTTTTTTCATGACCGGGCACCATAAACACATTCTTCTTGCTGGGATAAATGACATCGCAGCTTTGGTTTCATAAGAAAAGCTTCTCATTCTGCCATTCTTAGAATTAAGTTTGTCTGTCAATTAGGATAAACACAAATTCACGTTATAATCTTCTTTCTTTTCATAATTAGGTGCCATAAACTCATTCTCCTGATTGAGGTAAATGAATTGCTATTTTGGGTTCTTTTTCTACCATTTTTAGAATGAAAGTTCGTCTATCAATTCAAATAAACACAGATTCACATAATAATCTCTTTTCTTTTCATGATTGGGCACCATAAGCTCATTCTCCTCATTGGGATAAATGAATTTAATCTTTGGCTTCATAAAAAAAGTTCACTTCCAACCATTTTTTAGAATTAAATTTCGTATGTCAATTGATATAAACACAAATTCATGTAATAATCTCCTTTCTTTTCATGATTGGGCACCATAAACACATTCTCCTCAATGGGATAAATAATACTGATGCTTTGGTTTCATAAGAAAAGCTTCTCTTTCTACCATTTTAAAACAAAGTTCGTCCGTCAATTCAGATAAACACGGATTCACGTAATAATCTACTTTCTTTTCATGATTGGGCACTATAAACTCATTCTCCTTATTGGGATAAATGAATTAATGCTTAGGTTTCATAAGAAAAACTTCACTTCCCACCATTTTTTTAGAATCAAATTTCATCTGTCAGTTTTGATAAAAATGAATTCACATAATAATCTCCTTTCTTTTTATGATTTGGCACCATAAACACATTATCCTTATTGGGATAAATGATATTGATGCCTTGGTTTTATAAGAAAAACTTCACTTCCTCCCATTTTATACAATCAAAGTTCATCTGTCAATTAGGATAAACATGAATTTGTGTAAAAATCTCTTTCCTTTTCATGATTGGGCGCCATAAACTCAGCCCCCTCATTAGGATAAATGACATTGATGCTTTGGTTTCATAAGAAAGACTTCACTTCCAACAATTTTTTAGAATCAAAGTTTATCTAACAATTGGGATAAACATGGATTCACATAATAATTTCCTTTATTTTCATGGTTGGGCACCATTAACATATTCTTCTTATTAAGATAAATGATATTGATGCTTTGGATTCATAGGAAAAGCTTCTTTTTATACTATTTTTAGAATTAAAGTTTATTTGTCAATTTGAATAAACACGGATTCACATAATAATCTATTTTCTTTTCATGATTGGGCATCATATACTCATTCTCTATATTGGGATAAATGAATTAATGCTTTAGTTTCATAAAAAAAAGTTTACTTCCCACCATTTTCTAGAATTAAATTTTGCCTACCAATTGCGATAAATACGAATTCACATAATATTCTCGTTTCTTTTCATGATTGGCACCATAAACTCAACCTCCTCATGAGGATAAATGAATTTATGCATTGGTTTGATAAAAGAAACTTCACTTCCCCCTATTTTTAGAATCAAGGTTCATCTATCAATTAAGATAAACATGGATTCACATAATAATCTCCTTCCTTTTTATGATTGGCTCCATTAACACATTCCTTTCATTGGGATAAATGAATTGCTGCTTTGGGTTTCTTAAGAAAAAACTTCTCTTTCTACCATTTTTAGAATTAAAGTTTGTCTATCAATTTGGATAAATATGGATTTACATAATAGTCTCATTTTTTTTCATGATTAGGCATCATAAACTCATTCTCCTTATTAGGATAAATGAATTGATGCTTTGGTCTCACAAGAAAATATTCACTTTTCACCATTTTTTAGAATCAAATCCCCTCTGTCAATTGGGATAAACACGGATTCATGTAATAATCTCCTTTGTTTTCATGATTGGGCATCATAAACGCATTGTCCTTATTTGGTACAAGAATTGATACTTTGGTTTCATAAGGAAAGCATCTCTTTCTACCATTTTTACAATTAAAGTTCATTTTTCAATTTGGAGAAACATAGATACACATAATAATCTGCTTTTGTTACATGATTGGTCACCATAAACCCATTCCCCTTATTGGGATAAATGAATTAATGCTTTGGCTTCATAAGAAAAACTTCACTTCCTACCATTTTTTAGAATTAAATTTCATCTATCAATTGGGATAAACATGAATTCATGTAATAATCTCTTTTCTTTTCATGATTAGGCACCCTAAACATATTCTCCTTATTGGGATAAATGATGTTGATGATTTGGTTTCATAAGAAAAGCTTCCCTTCCTACGATTTTATACAATCAAACTTCACCTGTCAATTGGGATAAATACAGATTTAGATAATAATCTCCATTTTTTTCATGATTGGGCACCATAAACTCATTCTTCTCATCTGTATAAAGGAATTGATGCTTTAGTTTGATAAAAAAAACTTGACTTTTCCCTATTTCTTAGAATCAAAGTTCATCCATCAATTGGGATAACATGGATTCATAAAATAATCTCCTTTATTTTCATGACTGGGCATGATAAACACATTCTTCTTGTTGGGATAAATGACATTGAAGCTTTTGGTTTCATAAGAAAAGCTTCTCTTTCTGTCATTCTTAGAATTAAAGTTCGTCTATCAGTTGGGATAAATGCGGATTCACGTCATAATCTCCTTCCTTTCCATGATTAGGCATCATAAACTCATTCTTCTGATTAGGGTAAATGAATTGCCGCTTTAGGTTTCATAAGAAAAATCTTCTCTTTCTACCATTTTTAGAATTAAAGTTTGTCTATCAATTCAAATAAACACATATTCACATAATAATCTCCTTTCTTTTCATGATTGGGGCACCATAAACTCATTCTCCTCATTAGGATAAATGAATTGAAGCTATGGTTTCATAAGAAAAAGTTGACTTCCCACCATTTTTTAGAATCAAATTTCATCTATCAGTTGAGATAGACACGGATTCATGTAATAATCTCTCTTCTTTTCATGATTAGCCATAATAAACACATTCTTATCAATGGGATGAATGATATTGATGCTTTGATTTCATAAGAAAAACTTCACTTCCTACCATTTTTCAAAATTAAAGTTCATCTATCAATTGGGATAAACACGGATTCATATAATAATCTCATTTTTTTTCATGACTGGGCACCATAAATACTTTCTCTTTGCTGGGATAAACGATACTAAAGCTTTGGTTTCATAAGAAAAACTTCACTTCCTACCATTTGGTACAATCAAAGTTCATTCATCAATTGGGATAAACACAGATTCATGTAATAATCTCTTGTCTTTTCATGATTGGGCACCATAAACACATTGTCCTCAATGGGATAAATGATATTGATGCTTTGGTTTTATAAGAAAAACTTCATTTCCCTCTATTTTTTAGAATCAAAGTTCATCTATTAATTGGGGAAAACACAGATTCACATAATAATCTCTTTTCGTTTCATGATTGGGCACCATAAATGCATTCTCCTCATTGGGATAAATGATACTCATGCTTTGGTTTCATAAGAAAAACTTCAATTCCCACCATTTTGTACAATCAAAGTTTGTTTGTTAATTGGGATAAACATATATTCACCTAATAATCTCCTTTCTCATAATTGGGCACCATTAACACATTTTCGTTATTGGGATGAATGATATTGATGCTTTAGATTCATATGAAAAGCTTCTCTTTCTACCATTTTTAGAATTAATGTTCATCTATCAATTTGAATAAACACGGATTTGCATAATAATATGCTTTCTTTTCATTATTGGGCACCATAAATTCATTCTCTCATTGGGATAAATGAATTGATGCTTTGGTTTAATAAGAAAAAGTTCACTTCCCACCATTTTTAGAATCAAATTTCGTCAGTCAATTAAGATAAAAATGGATTCATGTAATAATCTCTTTTCTTTCCATGATTGGGCACCATAAACACATTCTCCATAATGGGATAAAAGAATTGATGCTTTGCTTTTATAAGAAAAACTTTACTTCCCACTAGTTTTCAGAATCAAAGTTCGTCTGTCAGTTGTGATAAATATGGATTCATGCAATAATCTCTTTTCTTTTTATGATTGGGCACTGTTAATACATTATCCTCATTGGGATAAATGATACTAATGCTTTGGTTTCATAAGAAACACTTCACTTCCTACCATTTTGTACAATTAAAGTTCATCTATCAGTTGGGATAAACACGGATTCACGTAATAATCTCCTTTCTTTTCATGATTGGGTACCATAAATACATTTTCCTTATTGGGATAAATGATACTGGTGCCTTGGTTTCATTAGAGAAACTTTAGTTCCTACCATTTTGTACTATTAAAGTTTGTCTGTCAAATGGGATAAACATAAATTCAAGTAATAATCTCCTTTCTTTTCATAATTGGGCACCATAAACACATTCTCCTTATTAGGATAAATGATATTAATGCTTTTGTTTCATAAGAAAAACTTCACTTCCCACTATTTTTTAGAATCAAATTTCCTTTGTCAATTAGGATAAACATGGATTCACGTAATAATCTTCTTTGTTTTCATGATTACGAACCATAAACGCATTGTCCTTTTTTCGTAAATGAATTGATACTTTGGTTTCATAAGGAAAGCATCTCTTTCTACCATTTTTAGAATTAAAGCTCATTTGTTAATTCAAATAAATACGGATTGACATAGTAATCTCCTTTCCTTCCATGATTAGGCACCATAAACTCATTCTCCTTATTAGGGTAAATGAATTAATGCTTTGGTTTCATAAGAAGAACTTTACTTCCCACCATTTTTTAGAATCAAATTTCGTCTATCAATTGGGATAAACACGAATTCATGTAATAATCTCTTTTCATTTCATGATTAGGCACCATAAACATATTCTCCTTATTGGGATAAATGATATTGATGCTTTGGTTTCATAAAAAAAGCTTTACTTCCTACCATTTTATGCAATCAAAGTTCACCTATCAATTAGGATAAATACTGATTCAGGTAATAATATACTTTTTTTTCATGATTGGGCAACATAAACTCATTCTTCTCATTGGTATCAAAGAATTGGTGTTTTGGTTTGATAAGAAAAACTTCACTTCCCCTATTTTTTAGAATCAAAGTTTGTCTATCAATTGGGATAAACATAGATTCACATAATAATCTCTTTTCTTTTCATGATTGGGCACTATAAACATATTCTTCTTGCTCTAATAAATGACATTGAAGCTTTGGTTTCATAAGAAAAGCTTCTCTTTCTTCCATTCTTAGAATTAAAGGTCATCTTTTAATTGGGATAAACATGGATTCACGTCATAATCTCCTCTCTTCTCATGATTGGGCACCATAAACACATTCTCCTTATTAGGATACTGCATTGGGTTTCATAAGAAAAAGACTCTATTTTTACCATTTTTAGAATTAAAGTTCACCTATCAATTCAGATGAAAATGGATTCACATAATAATCTCCTTTCTCTTTATGATTGGAAACCATAAACTCATTCTCTTGATTGGGGTAAATGAATTACTGCTGTGGGTTTCATAAGAAAAATCTTATCTTTCTACCATTTTTAGAAGTAAAGTTCGTTTGTCAATTCGGATAAACATGAATCCATATAATAATCTCCTTTCTTTCCATGATTGGGCGCCATAAACTCACTCCCCTTATTGGGATAAATGAATTGATGCTTTGGTTTCATAAGAAAAACTTCACGTCCCACCATTTTTTAGAATCAAAGTTCATCTTTCAATTAGGATAAACCCAGATTAACATAATAATCTCCTTTTTTTATGATTGGGCACCATAAACATATTATCGTCTTTGGGATAGATGAATTAATGCTTTGGTTTCATAGAAAAGCTTCACTTCCCGCTAGTCTTTAGAATTAAAGTTCATTTGTCAATTGGGGTAGACATGGATTCATGTAATAATCTTTTTTCTTTTCATGATTAGGCAACATAAACATATTCTCCTCATAGGATAAATGAATTGATACTATGGTTTCATAAGAAAAACATCGCTTTCTTTCATTTTTAGAATTAAAATTCATTTGTCAATTCTAATAAACATAGATTCACATAATAATTTGCTTTCTTTTCATGATTTGGCACCATAAGCTCATTCTCCTTATTGGGATAAATGAAATAATGCTTTGGTTTCATAAGAAAAAGTCCACTTCCCATCATTCTTTAGAATCAAAATATGCCTGTCAATTGGGATAAACATGGATTCACGTAATAATCTCATTTCTTTTCATGATTGTTACCATAAACTTAGCCTCCTCATTCAAAAAAATGAATTAATGCATTGGTTTGATAAAAAAAGTTCATTTCCCACCATTTTTTAGAATCAATTTCATCTGTCAATTGAGATAAACATGGATTCCCGTCTTAATCTTCTTTCTTTGCATGATTAGGCACCATAAGCGCATTTTCCTCAATGGGATAAATGATACTAATTCTTTGGTTTGATAATAAAAGCTTCTCTTTCTACCATTTTTAGAATTAAAGTTCATTTGTCAATTTAAATAAACACAGATCCACGTAATAATCTCCTTTCTTTCAGTGATTGGGTACCATAAACTCATTCCCCTTATTGGGATAAATGAACTGATGCTTTGGTTCCATAAGAAAAACTTCACTTCCCACCCTTTTTTTACAATCAAAGTTCATCTTTCAATTGGGATAAACATGGATTCGCATTATAATCTCCTTTCTTTTCATGATTGGGCACCATAAATACATTTTCCTCATTAGGATAAATGATACCGATGCTTTGGTTTCATAAGAAAAACTTCACTTTCAACCATTTTGTACAATCAAAATTTGTCTGTCAATTGAGATAAACATAGATTCATGTAATAATCTCCTTTCTTTTCATGATTGGGTCCCATAAACTCATTCTCCTCTTTAGGATAAATGATATTGATGCTTTGGTTTCATAAGAAAAACTTCACTTCCCACTAATTTTTAGAATCAACGCTCATCTGTCAATTGGGATAAACACGAATTCACATAATAATCTCCTTTTTTTTTGTGATTGGGCACCATCAATACATTCTCCTTATTAGGATAAATGATATTGATGCTTTGGTTTCGTATGAAAAACTTCACTTCGTACAATTTTGTATAATCAAAGTTCGTATGTTAATTGGGATAAATACAAAATCACGTAATAATCTCCTTTCTTTTCACGATTGGGCCCTATAAACACATTCTCTTTATTGGGATAAATGATATTGCTTATTGGGATAAATGATATTGATGCTTTGGTTTCATAAGAAGGACTTCACTTCCAACCATTTTATACAATCAAAGTTTATCTGTTAATTGTGATAAATATGGATTTATGTAATAATCTTTTTTTTTCATGATTGGGCACCATAAACTCAACCTTTTCATTGGGATAAATGATATTGATGCTTTGGTTTTATAAGAAAAACTTCACTTCCAACTATTTTTAGAATCAAAGCTCATAATCAATTGGAATAAACACGGAGTCAAAAAATAATCTCCTTTATTTTCATTATTGGGCTCTATTAACACATTCTCCTTATTGGGATAAATGAAATTGATGCTTTTGATTCATAAAAAAAGCTTCTCTTTCTACCATTTTTAGAACTAAAGTTCATCTGTCAATTTGGATAAACACGGATTCACAACGTAATCTGATTTTTTTTTTATTGGGCACCATAAACTCGTTCTTCTCATTAGGATAAATGAATTGATACTTTGGTTTAGTAAGAAAAAGTTCACTTTCCACCATATTTTAAAATCAAATTTCATCTGTCAATTGGGATAAATATGGATTCACAGAATAATCTCCTTTGTTTTCATGACTAGGCGCCATAAACTCATTGTCCTTATTGGGATAAATGAATTGATTCTTTGGTTTCATAAGAAAAGCTTCACTTTCTATTGTTTTTAGAATTAAAGTTTGTTTGTCATTTCAGATGAACACGGATTCACATAGTAATCTTCTTTCCTTACATGATTGGGCACCATCAACTCATTCTCCTAATTGGCATAAATGAAATGATCATTTGGTTTCATAAGAAAATCTTCAGTTCCCATAACTTTTTAGAATCAAATTTCATCTGCCAATTGGGATGAACATGGATTCATGTAATAATCTCATTTCTCTTCATGATTGGGTACCATAAACACATTGCCCTTATTTGGATAAATGAATTGGTACTTTGGTTTCATAAAAAAGGCTTCCCTTTTTACCATTTTTAGAACTAAAATTTGTTTGTCAATTTGGATGAACACAGATTTATATAGTAATCTCCTTTCCTTACATGATTAGGCACCATAAGCTTATTCTCCTTATTGGGATTAATAAATTGATGCTTTGGTTCCATAAGAAAAAATCACCACCCACCATTTTTTAGAATCAAATTTTGTCTCTCAATTGGGATAAACACGGATTCACATAATAGTCTTTTTTTTCATGATTGGGCACAACAAACATATTCTCCTTATTGAGATAAATGATATTGTTGCTTTGGTTTCATAAGAAATACTTTACTTCTTACCATTTTATACAATCAAAATTCGCCTGTCTATTGGAATAAACACAGATTCACGTAATAATCTCCTTTCTTTCCATGATTGGGCACCATAAACTAATTCTTCTCATCGGCATAAAAGAATTGATGCTTTGGTTTTATAAGAAAAACATCGCTTCCCCCTATTTTTTAGAATCAAAGTCCACTAATCAATTAGGATAAACACATATTCTAATAATAATCTCATTTCTTTTTATGTTTGGGCACCATAAACACATTTTTCTTATTAGGATAAATGACATTGATGCTTTGGTTTCATAAGAAAAGCTTCTCTTTTCGGCATTTTTAGATTTAAATTTCATCTGTCAGTTTGGATAAACACTGATTCACATAATAATCTCCTTTTTCTTTAAGATTGGGGACCATAAACATATTCTTCTAATTGGGATAAATGAATTGATGCTTTGGTTTCACAAGAAGAGCTTCACTTCCAAACATTTTTTAGAATCAAATTTCATCTGTCAATTGGGAGAAACAGGAATTCACGTAATAATCTCCTTTTTTTTTCATGATTTGGCACCGTAAACACATCTCCTCTTTAGAATAAATGATATTGATGCTTTGGTTTCATAAGAAAAGCTTTACTTTTAACCATTTTATACAATCAAAGTTTGCCTACCAGTTGGTATAAACATGGATTTACATAATAAACTCCTTTCTTTTAATGATTGGGCACCATAAACTTAGCCTTGTTATTGGGATAAATGACACTGATGCTTTGGTCCCATAAGAAAAACTTTACTTCCAACCTTTTTTTAGAATCAAAGTTAGTCAATCAATTAGAATAAATACGGATTCACATAATAATCTCCTTTCTTTTCATGATTGGGCTCCATTAACACATTCTCCTTATTGGGATAAATGAGATTGATGCTTTGGATTCATAAGAAAAGCTTGTCTTTCTACCATTTTTAGAATTAAAGTTTGTCTAGCAATTCGGATAAACATGAATTCACATAATAATCTGCCTTTTTTTCATGATTTAGCACTACAAATTCATTCTCCTCATTGAGATAAATGAACTGATGCTTTGTTTTAATAAGAAAAAGTTCACTTCCCACCATTTTTTAAAATCAAATTTCATCTCGTAACTGGATTAACACGGATTCATAAAATAATCTCTTTTTTTTCATGATTAGGCCCTGAAAACTCAGCCTCCTTATTAGGATAGATAAATTGATGCTTTGGTTTGACTAGAAAAACTTCACTTCCCCTATTTTTAGAATCAAAGTTCATCTGTCAATTAGGATAAACATGGATTCACATAATAATCTCTTTTCTTTTCATGTTGGACACCATAAACATATTCTTCTTATTGGGATAAATGATATTGATGCTTTGGTTTCATAAGAAAAACTTCACTTCCTACCATTTTTTTGAGTCAAAGTTCGCCTGTGAATTAGGATAAATGTGGATTCATGTTATAATCTCCTTTTTTTTTTAATGATTGGGCACCAGAAACAAATTCTCTTTATTGGAATAAATGAATTGCTACTTTAGGTTTCATAAGAAAAAACATCTTTTTCTACCATTTTTAGAATTAAAGTTTGTCTATCAATTCGAATAAACACGAATCTTCCTTGTTTTCAAGATTGGGCGCCATAAACTCATTCTCCTCATTGGGATAAATGAATTGATGCTTTGGTTTCATAAAAAAATGTTCACTTCCCACCATTTTTTAGAATCAAATTATGTCTGTCAATTGGGATAAACATGGATTTACGTAATAATCTCTTTTCTTTTTAGGATTAGGCACCATAAATGTATTGTCCTTACTGGGATAAGTGAATTGATACTTTGGTTTCATAAGAAAAGGCTTTCTTTCTACCGTTTTTAGAATTAAAGTTCATTTGTCAATTCAGATGAATACGGTTTTGCATAGTAATCTCCTTTCCTTACATGATTGTGCACCGTAAACTTATTCTCCTTATTAGGATGAATGAATTAATGCTTTGGTTGCATAAGAAAAACATCACTTCCCACCATTTTCTAGAATCAAATTTCATCTGTCAGTTAGGATAAACATGGATTCCTGTAATAATCTCCTTTCTTTTTATAATTGGGCACCACAAACACATTCTCCTCATTGGGATAAATGATTTTGCTGCTTTAGTTGCATTGGAAAAACTTTACTTCCTACCATTTTATATAATCAAAATTCACTTGTTAATTAGGATAAACATAGTTTCACGTAATAATCTCTTTTCTTTTCATAATTGGGCACCATAAACTCATTATTCTCATCGGCATAAAAGAATTGATGCTTTGGTTTGATAAAAAACTTCCCTCTATCTTTTAGAATCAAAGTTCGTTTATCAATTAGGATATGCACGGATTCCAATAATAATCTCCTTTCTTTTCATGATTGGGCACCATAAACACCTACTCTTTGTTGGGGTAAATGACATTGATGCTTTGGTTTCACAGGAAAAGCCTCTCTTTATGCCATTTTTAGAATTAAAGTTCACCAGTCAATTCGGATAAACAACAAATTCACATAATAATCTCCTTTCTCATCATGATTGGGGACCATAAACATATTTTTCTCACTGGGATAAATGAATTGATACTTTGGTTTCATAAGAAAATTTCACTTCCCACCATTTTTTAGAATCAAATTTTGTCTATCAATTGGGATAAATATGAATTCATGTAATAATCTCTTTTCATTTTATGATTGGGCACCATAAACACATTCTCTATTTTTGGGATAAATGATATTCGTATCATAAGAAAAGCTTTACTTCCTACCATTTTACACAATCAAAGTTCCCCTGTCAGTTGGGATAAACATAGATTCATGTAATAATCTCATTTTTTCATGATTGGGCACATAAACTTATTTTTTTCATCAGTGTAAAAGAATTGATCCTTTGGTTTGATAAGAAAAACTTTGCCTCCCCTCAATTTTTAGAATCAAAGTTCATCCACCAATTGTGATAAACATGGATTCACATAATAATCTCCTTTCTTTTCATGATTAGGAGTCACAAACACATTCTTCCCG
>JAQSVH010001462.1:0-10028 GCA_029448705.1 Adansonia digitata
ATATGTGTTTTAATCTTTCCTTATGCAAAGAAATGAGTTAAAATCGAGTTTTGGATCAATGGTGGACGAGTAAAAAATGCCCGAACCGTGGAAATGGCCTGCATGTATCAATACAGTGCATAATGTATCGATACATTTGGTCCAAAAACCTTTTGTGTATCGATACAATGAACATTGTATTGATACAATGATCCATGTATCGATACTATGAACCATTGTTTTGATACTATGAACCACTATATCAATATATGTTGATATGTATCGATACATTCCTTTATAGAATGCATGTTTTGGTCCTGGCATGGTCTAGTACCGATACATGAGGTCCTGTATCGATAGTGAGGCTTATGTATCAATACATCTACATGTTGTATCGATACAAAAAAAGACATTTCAAATTTTTGGCGCGTTGGAGCATTGAATCGATACATGAGAACCATGTATTGATACATTCAACTAAAACTGTGAATTTTCTCATATCATTTATCCCCGGATACCTTGAACTCCATCATTTGATGCCACATCTTTGCATACACCTTTGATATGATCCCTAGGCCTTCTTGATGTCCTTAAAATACTTTTTTGCTAGGCGATCATTGCCCCCTCTTACGTCCATACTCCATATTACTAAAAATTAGCCCAGACAAAATAAGGTGTTTACAGATGCAAATAGAATAAGAAAGATAAAAGTAAAATTAACATTTAAGATAACAAAATAACAAGCAACAATAATGATGAAAGTATGGTTAAGGAATCATTTTGCCACCACTAAACATAAACTATGAATCAATATTAGTGTTATCTCTAATTATCTCTTGAAATTACTAACCATTGATAGCAATAACTCTCTTACCCTAATCTTTCCTTAGTTTATCATTAAATAGAATAAGCTCTTTATTTAATCCCTAACTATTAAATAACCTAGAAAAAGTTCTCCAGATTTAATTTAATAAAAGCTTTAAGATAAGAAAAATAGGTTGATCTGCAAGCATAAAAGCTCAAATTATTTAAGTTAGGTTATGTTCCACATCATAATGAATGAAAACTTGACCATAATCGTTGAGCACAAATAGCCACTAAGATAATTATGAATCAAGATTCCTAATCTAGCAATAGAATATTAATAATGCACCTAAAAAAATAAGATAAGAATTATAATATGTTTTTACAAAAGAACATAAGCAATTTAAAATAGATAATTGTTAAATAATTCTAAAAATCAATTACAAAGGCATGTTTAGGGCTTTAAAATCACATTTAACCACCAAAGAAATTACACAGGCTTGATGTGTTCAATGACAAATAGAATAAAAGAGAATGCAAAAAAAGAGAAAAAAAAACTTAACTATGGTGGTCGGTTGTAATCTTCTTCTTTTCTAGTCTTTTCTTTGTTCTTCTTTTTTAGTTTTCCTTTTTGTGCTCTCAGCCTCTTATTAATTCTAATATTTTCTCCTTTTGAATGCCAAGGTTAAGTCTTTATTTATAGTGGCTGAAAACCCTATGTTGGAGAATCCTATTCAAAATAGGAAATCTGGATGTCATTTTCAAGCAGATTTAGTTGACCAATTATGATGTTTTTAAGGAAAGTATGTACTTTTACTTGGAGTATAGGAATCAAGCTTTTATTATAATATCAACTTATTAACATCCTCATTAACATGCTTTTGCTTCATTCTCTAAAATAAATCTAAAATTAAAAAACAAACATAAGTAACTAAAATAAAGAGAGAAAACATAACAATAATTAAGAATAAAAAGTATATAAATATGTGATTTATGAACTTATCGTAATTATAATGAAGAATATATTAATTGTGTTCAAAGATGGTTTATCTTAATTAATAATCATGCATATTATTAAGCATAAGCATTAAGAAATAAGAATTAAGTCAATTAAGATCAGTCAAGCATACATGACATACAAAGATATCAATTCTTAATCATTAGCTCATGCATGTCACTAAACTTATGCTATAAGATAAGAATCGTATAGCATTAGTTTAGTTGTTACCTTAACATTACCACACTTTGTTGATATTGCTTATTTTGACTTCAAGTCCATGATTCTAAGTTTTGCGCAATCCTTAATGTGCTAGACTTGATTTGGATGAGATTAGCATGCTTGGTTTGCTTTTTATGTTTGGCAAGTATGGATTTATAAGGATGGCTTTATCTCAATGTCACCTTGTGTAAACTAAACAAAAAAGATCTAGGCAAAATATGAGTATTAGTAGCACTAAGATATTAAAGTGATACATATATAAATATAAACATTAAAATATTTAATGGGCACCCAATCTTGAAATAAAAAAGGTGATACAAGTTATTGATAAATATAATTCCATTGAGCAAACTAAGACCAATTTTCACTTAAAAACATTTAAAAAACCAATTGGTAATAAATGGCACCAATTTTTATTGTTTAAAGAAGGAAACAATGTTCAATTAAGCATAAAAACTATTTTTGTACATGTAAACATCAAAAAAATTTTTACACATTTGATTTGTGATAAACTCATTGAAGCATGTTAAAATGAGCATGTAATGAGTAGAAATGATGTCAATCATGATTACTAGTGTCAATACTAAGACATTTAAGGTGAAAAATTTAGGAATATCATATATGCATTTTTAGACTAAAAATAGCTCGAATTGCTAAAATGGCTTGCATGTATTGAGACAAGTTAAGAATGTAATTAACAATCTGCATTATATCGATACGATGTTCAAAATATTAATACAATCTAGTTTTTTTGGATTTTTGCAAAATGTATCGATACAATCTTCAAGGATAAGAATATGTTCTAGATTTTTCTCTAAAAATGCTTAGAAAATCATGTAAAATTTTAGTAAAAAATGCATGATTTTAAGTTATAATGCAAACTTTTGATATTGAACATTAAAAACTTATTTGAAAGATCAAAAGTTTGAATCAAAACAATTTTTTAAAACAAAGTTTCAAAGAATTTGCATATTGGTCAAGTTATGCATCAAGTTCATGCAATGTGCAATCTTAAACAAAAGAACATTTGATTTTAATTCAAAATACATATGCATAAGTTTATAATCATATTCAATTTGTATGAAACTTGTTTAAACATGAAAAAAATGACCTGATTAAACATCTTAAGCCTTATAAAGTGAAATTAATCATGAAGCATCGACAAAGCTTTAAGAGTTATTAAAGTTGGTGAATGGAATATAATCACACAGGGAAGCTTTATATGCTTCCTTAAGGATATGCATATAATTTCATTATGCAATAAATCTTGCAAACAACTTAAGCATGTTAAGATCAAAATTAAACTTTTAAACATATCAACATGCTTGAGTTATGATTTAATGGTAGCATTTTGTAATTATAATAATATATCATCTTTAAGCATATAATCATCAAAGGCATATAAGCTTATAAATTTATTTTTGTTAAAACATTTTGCATTAAAAACAATAAAACATATTTTATAAAAAGATTTTTGTATAAAAACTACATTAAAAACAACTTGAATAAACATGACAATGCAACTATATAGTTAAATAAGCTTAAGGTATAAAGGTTACCCATCATCCCTTTTTATATGTGTAAAGCACCGGTCAACTTGCTTTGCTTCTCATTGTTCCAATATACCTACAAGAGACCTTTACTTTGATTTTGGTATCCAAAATTCCTTGGGGTTATAAGATTAGTTTATAAAGTCCTTTGTTCCTTTAAGAACCTATACTTACCTAACTTCATAGTGAACCATTTTCTTGATAAGACAAATAGGTGAAGCATGACCATGGAAATTACAATGGGTGCACTTGATCATACCTGCTTGAAAATATTTTTCTAAATTAACTTGTTTTCAAGTTCCAAGCTTTTAAGTCTCTTTTTCAAATCAAAATTGACTTTTTACTTTTATTTTAATTCATTGCTTGGAATCATCAAAAACATTTTTAAGAAATCTTTATTTTCATTTTCTAAATTAATTTTTGATTTTAATAACAAATTATTTTAACTTTTAATTTTAAAATCATTTTTCTATAAACTATACAACTAATCCATTAAATGTATCTTGTAATTCATCAAATATGTAAGAATTTGAATTAAAATAGTAGAAGGCTACCATAGGCTTATCAAAAGCCATAAAGTAAAGTTTGGATAATTGATCTCTATTGGATTCATCATTATCAGAAATATCTTAACCTTCTAAGTGGCTACCATTGCTTTCTTTTTGGTCTTCTCTTTTTTAACAAAGGGTAATTGCATTTGACATGACACGATTTGTTCCTATTGTAGCGCATAATCTTTTCAACTTTGCTTTTTTGAGATGATTTGCCCTTGTCCATTTTCATGAATTTCTTAAACTTCTTAGCAAAAATGATTTTCTTTTTTTCTTCATCATTATCCACCTTATTCTTAGTGATGAATGATTTCTAGGTAATTCTATTCTTCTTTGGCTGTTGTTTTCCATGATTCAACTTCATTTCATTTGTGACAAGGATCCAATGAGCTCATCTAAAGCAAGACAATTGAGGCTCTTTGATTTTTTAATTATGGACATCTTAGCTTTCCAAGACTTTGAAAGGCTATTTAGCAGTTTCTTGACCATCTCTTTGTTTATATAAATCTTGCCAAGCCTCTTTAAGCCATTTATAATATCTATGAATTTATCAAATATCGTGTTGAAGGTTTCCTCTAATTTTATCTTAAACATCTTAAAAGTGAGACTGAGCTTGCTTATCTTTGATTCCTTGACTTGGTTGGTCCTTTCATGAGTGATTATGAATTTATCCTATATCTCTTTAACACTTCCACATAAAGTTACCTTATTGTATTTATTTGGCGCTATTGCTCAAAAAAGAGTGTGCATAGCCTTGGCATTAAGTTGAGCCATCTTATTGCGTCTTTTATCCCATTATTTTCCTTCTTAAGACTATTTCATCTCCCACGATCTTTTTGAAAATTGTTAGATTTGACAAATAGCCTAATCCTCATCTTCTGATACATAAAATCTTCACTGTTGAAGAGACGAGGCCTCACAATGGAATTCCTTCTAGCCTGATATATATCATATCATCAGTATGCATTTTTTTCTTTGCTATGGATCTTTGCTCAATGATGTTAAGCCAATAAAAATGAAACCTAAACTCTGATACCAATTGTTAGATGTTGTGCGAATGAAATCAAAAGGGGATGAATTAATTTCTCAAGTTTTTTTTCCAAATTAAAACTTTAATTATAAAATTGAAAATCTAAACATTAATGAAGTTGGAGTTGTAAGTTAGTGAAATAAACAAATAAAGTAAGTAGGGATAGAGAAGCAAACATAATGATTTATAAGGTTTGGCTTTTTTGCCTACGTCCTCTCCCTTGGCTTTACTTGTTAAAGAATTCCATAATTCACTAACATGAATTGTTACCTTTTTAAGTAAGGTATAACCTTTACAACTCAATATCTTTCAAGGACAAGATAACAATGTCTAACTCTCCATCTTTTATGTCTAAGATAAAATACTCACTCACTACTTTTAAAGGCTAAGTAGAAACCTCTCTCCTTTATACAAGGATTTTTATGTAAACAAATAAAAATCTTAAAGGCTAGGCATTTACAAGAGTCACTAATATGAATTGTTACATTTCAAAGACAAGGTATAATCTTTACAACTCACTATCTTTTAAGGATAAGCAAACAATGTCCAACTCCTTATCTTTCATGGCTAAGATAAAAGCCTTATTCATTACTTTTGAAGGCTAAGTAGAAACCTCTTTCCTTTATACAAGGATTTTTATGTAAACAAATAAGACCTTTAAAGGCTAGGTGTTTACAAGAGTTTAGGTCTAAAGATGAAGAATTCTAATAATAAAATTTATGAAGGAATAGAATAATAGGAAGAATTTATCCTATCATAATTTGGACTACTTAAAACATGGAATAAAAGAAGGATTTGGCTATGTACTCATACTCTTCTTAATTTTTGCTTTTGGTAGTGATGGTAAAGCTTATTTATAGCTTGGAATGGGTTTATGGCATTACGAATTGATTACTAAGCTTTGGAGTTTTTCGAAGCTTCATAAATATGATTTCCCATTATTTTTCATGATGATGTATCAATACATTTACCTTGTGTATTGATATATTGCATTAAAACACTCAAAATATGACCGTTGCAGCATGATATATCGATACAAGAAGGAGTTGTATCAATATAGTTCTTAGCATATTAATACATTGCCTATTATTTCAATACATTCAAGGGTTTCATGTTTATTTAGCTACTACCAAGCAATGTGCCAATACATACATTAAGTATTCTGATACTTTCATTTGAAAATTTATTTTTGAAGTTTTTATTGATTTTAAAGCTTGTAAAACTTATCCCCAAAATGTTTTTAAAGTATGCACTAAGAACATATTTTTGAGTAAGTTCAAGAGTCAAACATTTTAGTATTTTTTTTAAAAAATATTTTCAAATTAATTTAAGGAAAAATACTAAGTTGAAAATATGTATTTAGAAGTTAATTAAGCTTAAGTTTCATTATATCCAAACCAAGATCAATTCAAAGTTAATAGAGCTAACAAGATCATTTAGGTCATTTTTCATGATCTAAGGACTTTTATTCAATTTTGTGAATGTTAGGGTCATTTAGATCATGGAATGTTGGAGGGAATTTGACTTAATTTTATGACTATTTGGGTTATTTTGGTCATTTTCCATGATTTAGAGACTTATATGCAATGTTATGTATGATGGGGTCATTTAGGTTATTTTCCCTAATATAGGGACTTTCATAGAAATTCATGATGTTGACTTAATTTAGTTTATTTTTTATGATCTAGGGATTTCCATGCAATGCCATGCATTTTAGGGATATTTAAGTCATTTTCCATGACTTAAAAATTATTATACAAAGAGTCATGCATTTAAATCATTTTCTATAATTTAAAGACCATTTCTTAATGTCAATCTATGTTAGGTCCATTTAGATCATTTTTTCATACTTAAAGGATCATTTTGTAATTTTATGTATGTTATTTGGTGTCATTTTCAAGATACTATGCCAAAATTAAATATAACCATATATATGGACTATAATATATATTTTTAAAAAATACGAGGCAATATCCTCAAGTTAAAGTAGTCCATGTATGTGTTTCTAGTATATAAAAGTCACCTCATCGATTATTTTAAACAATTGAATAGTCTCTTTAAACAAGTAAATTAAAAATTTCAATTACCTAAAAAATAAAACCTTCATACTTTTATAGGTTTTCCGGAGAGGTGCAAAAAATATTTTTGATTTCTAAAATACGTAAAAATACAATTTACTTAAAATGAAAAATAATATTATTAATTATAAATAATTTTAAAAATGGGAATTATATTTAAATTTTGAAAATTTAAGCTAATTGTAATCGAGACTTTAGTTACATATAGTTAATAGGTACCAATTTATGGGCATCATGGAAAGGACATATCTTACTCCATGTGTAATCATCTTCCGAGCCCTTTTTATGTGAATCATTGGTTATCAAGTGGGCTTTAGAGTATGTTTTTAAGGGTTTCATAACCCTCTGAACATGAACTCTAATAAGTGACCAATCTTATTTAGCTGAAAATAAGATTGGTGGTGACACTAAGTTATTTAATCATTTTATAATGACCATTTAGGGTTAAGTTAGATGAAATTTGTCTGACAAGTCCTATTCCAATATAAGAAAGTGAAATACAAAATTTTTAGTTTAAGTTGAGCATGTTGGATTCGCGTTTGACATGTTACAACATATTTTGATTGTATTTGTATTAGTAAATAAATAAGGCTTAATCTTTTTTATTATTATTTTTTTCATGTACGTACTTATTCTTAACTAAGTATGCCTTTTTTAAAGGAAATGAAAGTTCACTATTAGATAAAACTAGTTTGCGACCATGCAATGCATATTTTAATTTTATTTATTTAAATATATATATATGTATACAAATATTAACTAGTATTATTTCTAAATTTATATTCAAGCCTTCAAAAAAGTTTATATATCCAAATGACTTATCATAAAAAGATTAAACATTTTGAATAGAATTATAATTAAATTAATAGAAATAAAATAGAAAAGCATGATTTTGTTTATTTAAATATTTATAAACATACGTAAATTAATATTTATGCTTCATGCTTTGAATGATTTGACCTCATCCATAAGATATTACAATCATACATAAATTAAATTTAAAGTTAAATTTTTTATTTATATTAATTTGCACAGCATAAAACATTTCAAAATTTGTAAATATTAATTTGCATTGTGCAAGAAATTACAAACAATGTAAATTAAATTTAACTTCAAAAGCATGCTTTTCTATTCTAATCTTTGACCTGAATAATGCATAAAATAATTTTGGTTTCTTAAATATTTGTAAAATACAAATTAATATTTTATGGTAATTTCCATTTTAAACTTTCATAATATATAATATGCCTAAATTCAAATATTGAAAAAACATACGTTAAAAATAATTTTCAAAACACATATATGGTAAATAGTGTAAAAAATTATAAAATACATGATAAAAATAAATAAAAATTTCTATCCATAAGTATAAGTTATCAGTTAATAAAAATAAATTTTATGTCTTGAGAGTTTAACAAAAAATTGTAAAGATTTTGAAGTAAAATTAACTTTTACATTCTTTTATTTAATAATCTATCACATTAGTTGTTATGGAGTAGCTAAAATGTAAATGCCGACACATCAGACTTAGATGAATGTGAATAGTTTGTTTCTTTTTTCTCTTGTTCATGTTTTGGGGTCAAGTCATTGAGGTGAATCGCTTAATCAACTTGAACTCAAATGGCTATTATGAAATGACCATTTGACTTGGAGTTATTACCAATCTTATTTAGCTAGGTAAGATTGGTCACTTATCAAAGTTTTTATTTTGGATTGTTACGAAACCCTCTAAAACAAACTCTGAGGTCTACATTAATATCAGAGATCACTTAAAATAGGTTTAAGACTCTATCACAAAATGAGATAAGGACTCAACCCCTCTCATGACACCTAAAAATTGATACCTTTTAATTACATGTTAACTTTAAGTCTTGATTTTTTATTCAATTTTGGTTGTTGATGTTTAATCATAATTCTTGTATTTTAAAAATTTTATTGTTCTACTCATGACTAAATCGAGTTTAAAAATATTTCAAAAATAGAAAATGTCTCTCGCACGCCACCAGAAAAGCTATATGGATATGAAAGTTTTTATTTTTGTGAAATCTAAAGATTTTGATTTACTCGTTTTTGAAGAGGGTATTCCTTTACTTAAAATAATTAATGAGGTGACTTATATATGCCAAAAGTAGTCCTATGGACTACTTAATTCGAGGATATTGCTTCAATTTTTGAAAATCTTGGACTTAATTAATAAAAAATAGAGACTCAATCTAAGATCTGGTTTCAATGGAATGCATGAAACTAATCATAATGACTCGATTTTTCCAAAAAATAGAAAGCTAAGAAAAACTAGGGTCAATCTTAACAAAAGGTATGGACCTAAACCTAGGGGATTCAATTTCCACAAAAAATAAGAAACTTAAATTAAACTATATTCTTGATAAAGAGAACAAATCTAAGCCAAAAGACATGATTTTGGTGGAAATGGCACTATTACAATTAATAGGTTTTAAGTTAAAAAAAATACCTAAATAGTGGAAATTGTTAATAGGTTCCTATACTTTCTAAAATTACAAAATGCTCTCTCATGGTTTAAAAATGCATGGAAATGCACATAAAAAATACATGGAAAGTTTAATAATTGGGTCCATCATTATTCAACCAAGGCATGTATGGGCTTGAAAAAAAAATTATGACTATTGCAATTAGGTCCTTAAGGTTTGGCCACTTACTAAATGGCCTAAAATATATGAAATTATTTTAGAAAATTGCAAATGAGACCTTTGACTTTTAGCTAAGCATGGAATAGCCCTTAAAAAATTTTAAACCTTACAAATTAGCGCTTAATCTATTTGGCCAACTGTGAAAAAATCC
>JAQSVH010001563.1:0-12615 GCA_029448705.1 Adansonia digitata
TCCATTTGAATTCTATTATCCATTGTTACGGCTCTCGATCGCTAATGGACATCAAGACTGCATTCTTGAATGGCCATCTTGATGAGAGCATCTATATGATGCTACCAGAAAGTTCTATAGTAAAAGCCTAAGAAGTGAAAGTGTGTAAGTTGCTTAGATCCAATTATGGATGAAAGAAAGCCTCACACTCATGGAACCAAAGATTTTACTAAGTAATCAAGGTCTTTAGATTTGAGTAAAACATTGATGAACTTTATTTTTATAGAAGTATTAAAAAAGGCAAAGTGGTCTTTCTAGTCTTGTATATCGATGACACATTATTTTTTGGGAATGATGTTGGGAAATTGTCATCAGTCAAACTATGGTTGTCACAATAGTTTGATATGAAAGATTTAGAGGAAGCCAATTATGTTCTAGGCATTCGTCTCTTTATATATCGGAAGAATAGGATGATAACTTTGTCTTTATCTTCAAATATTGACAAAATTATTGAAAGGTATACAATGTAAGATGCCAAGATGGGTTCACAACCCTTTATGGTAGCATTCATTCTTTCATTAGATAATTATGCTATAACATCTAAAAAAAAAAGAGTGCATGAAGAAAGTTTCCTATGCATCTACTATAAGTAGTCTCATGTACATTATTCTTTGCACACAAGCATATATTTATTATGCAGTTGGTATTGTAAGTTGATATTAATTAATCCCCAGTAACAAGTATTGGCAAGCCATGAAGCATATAATCAACTATCTTAAGAGAATAAGGAACTATATTTTGGTATATTTCTGAAGGGACCTAACATCTGTAAGATATATGGATTCAGAGTTCTAAACTTGTAGGGATTCAAAGAAATCAATTTTTGGGTCTATATTTGTCATAGGAAGAGGCACCATTGTGTGGAAGTGTATAAAACAAACTTGTACAGTTGACTCCACAATAGAATCCGAATATATGGCTACCTCTAAAGTATTTAAGGAAGCTACATGGCTTTGCAAGTTCCTTAGAGACCTTGAGGTAATTCCTAGTATGGATAGATCTATTACACTATATTGTGATAATAGTGTGCCAATAGCAAATACCAAGGAATCTAGATGCCACGAAAGGACAAAACATATAGATAAGAAATACCATATTATAAGAGAGCTGCTGATGGAAAGAGTTGTTGATATCCACAAATTACATCTGAGGACAACCTTGTTCATCCTTTTACTAAAACTCTAGTGCCTAGAAGTTTTGAAAGGCACGTTAAAGGTGTAAAGATGTTAGACGTGACTCATTTACTCCCTTAAGGCAAGTGGGAGATTATTAAGAATGCCCTAAGGATGAAAGATATTTTGATGTATTTCATTAATTTGAACTAATTATTTATATATATATTAAAGTATAATTATATCATTGCAATTTTGACTTCATTTAGATTTACATGTTAAAGTAAATGTAAGCAAATATGGCTGTTGATTACTTATATTTCTACTATTAAAATGTTGCATATAATAGACTTTATATGCGGGAAGACAATATTCTAAGGTAAGTAGTCTAAATTGATAGTCCATAGTCTATGGGGTTAATATGAGATATTAATTCATGTTAAAACTATTATGTAGGCTAAATTCAATTAAAGAGATGGCTTGTCATGGTCATTTGGAGCAATTTGACTCTTAAGTAGAGACATAGATATATTACTTAAAAATAGTGATATATTGGACTGGATAAAAGTGCAATTAGTCTATTAATAAGTTCGTTAACATGGATTAATTTGCTTTTGATGTTTATTATCTAATTACCTTAACCGTAAGTGAGTAATAGACTAGTTTCATCCCAAAAGCATTGCAACGATCCTAAAGGACATGGTAAAGGTAAAAAAAATTACTATTGTTACCCTAAATGAGTATTTTGGAGACCAAAGGTGACCTAAAATGCAAAAAATGCAACTAAGTCCAAAATTGCATTTTGTACCTTAACCAAAAACTAAAAAAATACGAAAGATTTTGATATTTTCTACACCCCATTAAAGGGCCAGTCGATTGCTAGAAAAATTCAAAAATCACCAAATGTTCTAAATGAGAAATTTAATGTGAGATAAGCATTTTAACCCTAAAATGCAAAGTTTTATTACTGTCTTTAAACTTTACTAAATTTGCAAATTGGTCCCTACATAATCAAAACATAAAATTAAACATGAAATTTATCAAAATCAACACAAAAATCACATCCAAAATTTACAAGCAAGGCTCAACCAAACATGAATGGTCTTGGAAAAAATTTTAAAAATTTTAATTTAGTCCTTAAACATCGTAAAATTAGATAATAGCCTAAAAATAAATCAATGTCTCATAAATAAACTCCATATGGTTTAGCCACTTTGTGAAACACCCTTCTAATGTCTTAAATTTTTGGTAAACTTGTTTTTAATCCCCTATAATTTTTAAACACCACAAAATAACCTAAATCATAAAAAACAAATAAAATCCATTCAAAAGCCAAGTTTGAATTTGGCCACCATAAAAAAAAACAAACATAAACTTTCTAATACAATAAACATATATCCTATTTCTACCAACCTCAAAACATCATGAGCATGTAAGGAATCATGAGAAATAAGCATAAGTATAGTTTAACAACCTATTAACATTAACATAACAAGAAAAATTATATCAATATAAAGATTTGTTTATATAACAAGATCGACTTCATACCAGCAACTAACATAATCCATGAAGAGAATCATACTATTATTAAGTAAAAAACCAAACATAACAATAAAATTAATGAAAATGTTTCATAGCCATCATGTTTGCTATTCAACTTGAATCAAAGTTCATGAGCTAAAACATGATTTTGGCTCACAAAAAGAACAATGATGAGTGAAATAGAGAAAAACTAAGGCTTTTAAAAGTAATCTACCTTAGAAAATTTTGAAAACTTATAAAAACTTTGGTATTTTTAGTGTTTTTTTCTTCATAAAATGCTAATCCTCTTTCTCGAAGCTTTCTCTGCTTATGTACAAGGGAAAAAATAAGCCAAAATTGGCTGAAAATGGCTTGGCCAAATAGGCATGGAAAATCCTAAAAAATTTGTTACTTTTTATTTAATTGATTTTTAATTATTTTCTGCATCAGTAATTGTAATTTACATTAGATAGATGTGTACTAATGGTCATATCATAATAATTTCTCATGATTATCTAGATAATATCATCTAATAGGATAATTACGCAGCAATCAAATTGGTTAATAGACAAACTTGGAATTAAACTAAACTAGTCTCCATGAAACTAGCTTAGAATAATAAATGAAAATAAAAAAATTGAAAATTAAAATAAATAACATAAACAAAACTTTTGGAAATGAATAGGATAAAAAATAATGAGAAAAATCCAAATTCATAAAGTTTTACGAGAAAAATCCTTATTAAGAAAATTTAACATTTTTAAACAAAATTAAAAACTCATAAAATAAATTTAGTTTCTAAAAGATTATTTAATATGAATTTTATGAGAAATTTTGAAGAATTGTAAAAATTAAAAACATAGAAAAATCCTACCAAAAACATTTATATAGTAAAGAAATCCGTATTTTGAAAATGAAAAAAATCCATAAAATGGATTGAAATTTTGAAAAACTAATTTTAGGACAATTTAATGGGAATAGTTAAAGATTTTTGAAGTTCAAAACTTGAGAAAACTCCACCAAAAATTTTATAGATAAATGAAAGCTCGTTTTTTGGAATCGAGAAAAATTTTAAAAATACATTGAAACTTATAAAAAATAAGTTAAATTCAACACATTATCCGAAATATTAATTTATAAAATGGTAAAGATGAAAATCTAAAGTTTGGAACAAGTATTTATCAAAAAAATTGTGAGCAAATTACTGATGATGATGTGAGAAATTCAAAAATAATGGCAAAATTGACAACTTGACACGTTATGGTATAATATATAATTTTTCTTGAATATTTTTTAATTTTTCAGAATGCATATAGACATATATACCACACAGGTAATAGTAAAAATATACGACGATCAACTTTTTGAGTTTTAAGAAAAATCTCAAAACATGCCTAAAAATAGGAAATTTGATCGTAACATTATCTACAGAAGTGATTTTTAAATTTGACAATAGAATATTTAAAAACTAATTTTTTTCCCTTAAATATTTATCCTTTCTATATGAGATTGACTTTCAAAATGGCACTTTTTTGTCATGAGCTTAGGATGACTAAATTACTCCTAAAAATGCAAAGTCCACTTGACAGAAGTTAAACTCTATCAGGGTGATAGCTATGTTCCTAGTCTCAGATAACTGCGACTACTAGAAAAAATAGCTCAGATGAAATTAGGTGTCTATAATTGCCTCTCTTTGGCTATTATTGAGAATCAGGAAAAGACAAAAACCAAATAGACATAATTTCATTCAAGCTATAAAGTCTTAAAAAAATAAAACAACACTAAATATTTTCATTAAAAATGAATAGCCAAGGGCTAAAACCTAGGTTAAGGTGGGAAAGTAGATTACAATGAAACCTTAGTCTAAAGGGTTTACTTGGATAAAACTGGTATAATTAAACGAGGATAACTAGGATATAACTTAGGTCCAAAGGGTTGATTAAGGTGGAACCTAAGTTTAGAGAATTAGCTAGGGCAAAACCAGTATAGTCAATTTAAGGTGATCAAAGCGAAACCTAAGTCTAAAAGGTTGACTAGGGCAAAACTAATATAGTAAAATGATGATGACCATGATGTAACCTATATCAAAGGGTTGACCAAGGAAAAACTGGTATAGTCAACAGCATTGACCATGGCAAAACTAGTACAGTCAATTTAAAGTGACCAGGCAAAACCTAAGTCTAAAAGGTTGACTAAGGCAAAACAAGTGCAGTCAAATAAAGATAATCGAGATGTAACCTAGGTCTAAAATTTTTACCAAGACAAAAAGGTACGTAAAAAAGGTTGACTAAGGTAAAAATGGTAAAGTTAATATAAAGTGACTAGGGTAAAACTGAAGTGTAGAATGTTACAGCAAAATTGATATAGTTAATTTAAATTGACAATGCTTGATATCTGAGTTATTTAAAGGAATGTGAGACTTAACTTTCAGTTCTAAAATAGTCAACATATTGAAAAGCTTTTTCCAGATTATTTTCAACTTTGGATCTGCAAATTATTAAATGAATGCAAATGCATAAAGATATATATAATGAATTTTCATGATTTAATTTTCTTTATCACTGTCTGATCCAGTTTATTTTTGAGTTGAATGTATTTTTTAAAAAATGTGATAGATATTTTTTCTTTATTTGATGGAATGGGCTTATACTTTTGTTTGGGGATTGAAGGCATTTTTAGAAAGCATTGAGAATCTTTTTTCTTTTTGGCAAGAGGGAACTAGTGCTTGAACTTAAATTTAAAGACATCTTTAGAGATCATTGTAGACAAGATACATTTTTTTCCTATTTTTGGAATCACAGGTGCCTTTAAAAAATGTTGTAATATTCTTTTTTTCTCTTGATGAGGGGTAGACCTTAAGAGAGCATCCAAACCTAAGAAGTCAAACTAAGTGATGCATTAATATCATCTAGGAGCTAAGAAAGAAGAACATGATGGGGAATCTATGGTTTCAAAAATTTCCATCAATAACCGAAACAAACTGAAAATAAGCTAAAGAAGAAGAGCATTATATGGAACATGTGGCTTCTAAAAATTTCCCATTAGTAGTCAAAATGAACTAATAATAGTAAAAGTAGCCTAATAGTTGTGGAATCAAATCTTTACTCTTCTTTTCAAGAAATCATCTAAAAGGACTTAACTTCTTTTTTGTTAAGATTTTACTCAAGAATGTGATTTGTCCACCCTAATCCTTCCTAAAATGTCCAAAAGATTTGGAATATTAATTAAAATCCCTGCGATGCTTTGATATCATTTTAAAGTAATGTAAAAAAATCAGTTTGTCATCTTTTTATCAATTTCCATTTCTTTAAACTGCTAATTATCATTTAGTAGAAATGTTAGCTACTTCAAAGTATAATCTAACAAAAGTATTAATGAAAATATGTTCTTGTATTTCAACAAATGAAAAAAGACATAATATTAGCTGTTTTACAGAAATAATGGTAAGGTACAAAAAGAAATTTGGATATTACATAAATGAATGAAATCTTCTATTCAGTTTTTTAAAGATTTTTCCTAAATGGAATGGTTACTTTTGCATATATCTATCTTTCAAAAATGTTTTTGATCATACCATGCTCTTTTTAGACTTAGTATTTTGGTAAATTATGCTTTGGCCATTCTTTTCAAATGCTTGAGTTACCATTGTAGGTTCTCAGCTCAAAATGTATCCCTTATACCACCTTTGACTGGATTTCCTTACTAGGTTTTCATCTAAAATTTTTTAGAATAGACACTCTTTTGGGTTTTCATCATTTTTTAATTTATTTTTTGTTTTTACTATAATATTAACTTATTATCCGAATTGACGGGTTTTAGTAGAATGCCTACATCTATCTCTACCAATATTAACATTTCTCTTAAAGATACCTTTTGGACTACATAGGGCTTGTCACAATGAGGTGTTTATTTGCTTTGAGGATCCTTTTGTTCAAGTAAAACTTTTCTTAGTACCAATTCTCTTTCATGTAATTTCTTAAGATAAATTTTATTATATGCTCTTATCATCTTTTTATAGTACATTTGCCCATGTTGAATAACTTTTAGCCTTTTTCCTTTATTAAAATTCAGCTACTCATAATGATCTTAGATTTATTCAGCTTCCTTGAACTTGGTTTCCATCAGAAGCCAGAGTGAAAGGATCTTAACTTCAATCAGTAAGATAGCCTCTATGCCGTAGACTAACACGGTGTTACCATAGTTGAAGTTTAACCCAAAGTTTTATGCACCAGAAGGGCAAATGAAGCTTCTTATACCAATCTTTGTAGGTCTCTACCATCTTTCCTACAATCTTTTTGATATTTTTATTAGCTACCTCCACAGCTCTATTCATCTTTAAAAGGTATGTCACTGAATTATGATAGTAAATTTTGAGCTAGGTACATACCGCTGTCATCAATTTATTATTCAAATTAGAGGTGTTTTCCATTATAATCCTTTTGAGGATCCCAAATTGACAAATGATGTTGGTCTTCAAAAATTTTATCACCATTGATTTTGTTACACTTGTATAGGAGGTAGCCTTGACCAATTTGGTTAAGCAATCAATAGCCAATGTAGTGGTGATAGTTTGAAGCTACAAGGGTAATTGGTCCAATAATGTCTATACCTTTTATGGAGAACGGCTATGGCACATTTATAACATGAAATGGCAAAGGTGGTCGATGGATCTTGTAGCATAGACTTAGCATTTATGATAATTTTGGGCATATTTCATACAAATCCTCCATGGTCATCCAAAAGTAGCCCAATCTCATAGTTTGTCTTGCTACTCTATGTTAATTTGCATGGATTCTGTAAATCCCCTTAAATACTTCTTCCAATATATTCTATGTTTTTTTCTCATAAAGAATCTCTCCATCTAAGACAAAATTCATTGCCAACCTTTTTAAAGTTCTTTTATCAGTTTTAGAGGCATTACCGGAGTCTACTCAGTCTTTAAGATATCTTTTGATTTCATGATACCATGGGAGGCCATTTACTTTTATTTTGACATTGCAACAGTGTGTGGAGAACTCATATATGTTCGTATAAATTGGCATTACCCTTTACTCCTTATTTGTTTTAAGCATCAAAGCAAAGGTGGCTAAAACATCTGCCATTTGATTATCATCTTAAGACAAACGAATGTACTCTAGTTCCTCGAACTCTTTAACAATTTAGAATTAGCTTTCTATATTGTTACATCCATAGATCCTAATTTTCCTATTCTCTATGCAATTAATAAATCATCAAAGTTAAGTCTCCATATACTTTCAATAGTCGACCTTTTTTCTACTGTTGCCCAGAGTCTCATAACACATGCTTTATATTTTGCTACATTTTTTATACAGTCAAAGTCTAATCAAGTGATGATGGGTAATAGTCCCCTTCCGGATATATCAAGATTGCCTTACTTTCGTGGCCCAAAGCATTTGATGCTCCATCGAAATACGTCTTCCATGTTGATTCCTCTAATGACTTTCTTTCTTTTTACGTCAAAATATTCATTAAATCCTCATCAGGAAAGTTAAAATTCAATGGCTGATAATCATCGAGTGCCCAGCTTGCTATGAATTAGGTAATAGTTCTTTCTTTGATTTCCTTCTGACTCACACAAGCTAATCATATTCTGATAGCAAGACCCATCTAGGTATCCTTTCTAATTAAGACAGCACTTTAAACAGATACTTAATCAGGTTTATTTTGGTGATCAATGAAGTGGTATGATGCAACATGTATTATCAGAGCCTTTTTGCAATCCAAACTAGGGTACATCATAACTTTTCTATTTAAAAATAATTTGCCCCATAGTTAACATTTTGTTGAGGTAATAAATTGTTTATTCCTTCCTGCCTTATCTTGGTATCCTAGCACATAACCTATAAGGCTTTCAAATACTGATAAGTACATAATTAGTTGTTATCTTAGTACATATAGTACCAACACTAGCAGATTATAGAGATCATGTTCAACTTTCTCAAAAGCTTTTTGGCATTCGTCATTCCGTTCATTAGGGTTTTGTTTTCATAAAAACTGAAATATCATATCATACTTATCTATGAGTTAGGATATGAATTTGCCAATATAATTTAAGCTCTTTTAGAAAGTTTATATCTCTTTTCGTGTACATGGGGATGGCAATTCTTGGATAGCTTTAATCTTAGCTAAATCAGCTTTAATCCTTTTTTTCACTCACAATGAAGCCTAATAATTTCCTTGACCTTGCATACAAAATGCATTCTACCAGATTCAATTTCAATTGAAATTTGCTTAATCTCTTGAACAACTTTTGTAAATCTATAATGTGTGCCTCCTTCTTGTGTGATTTGGCAATCATGTTATCTATATATACCTCTATCTCTTTGTTTATCATATCATGGAATAGAGTGATCATTGCCCTTTGATAAGTCACATAACATTCTTTAATCCAAATGGCATAAAAAACTTCCCCACATTATGACAATGCGATCTTTTCCATGTCTTCTGACACTATTTTTATTTGGTTATATCTTCAAAAAATCCATCTATGGAAGAAAACAAACAATTCTTCACTGCATCATCAACCAAAGCATCTATGTGGGAAAAAAAGGTTCCTTTAGACTTGTTTGATTTAGGTCCTAGTAGTCTACACTCATTCTTACTCTACCATCCTTTTTTGGGAACTAGGATAATATTTGTAACTTATTTTAGGTATTTTTTTCCAAAAATCCAACCTCAAATTGTTTTTTTCCCTCTTTTTTGTTTTTAAAATCATTTTTGGTTTCATTCTTCTTAACTTTCGCTGAACTAGTTTGCATTCTAGTTTTAGAGGGAATTTGTGGACCGTGATTTTTATATCCAATCCTAACATGTGTTGGTAAAACTATTTGAAAATATCTTGAAACTCTTGAAGCAAACTTATTAATTTTTTTTAGCGGCAGGCATTTGAGCAGTCTTTGTTCCAACTTTTTTTCTATCATTCTCATTATCCCCTAAATTTATCATCTCTATGGATTCTTCATGGGCCATCATTCATTTATCCTTAATTATTTTTAGCAAATTGGGAGGTAAAGTATGATCATCAATATCTTCTTCGAAATCAACCTTATTTAAGTAAACAACTTGTTCAAAATCGATCTCTAAATCATGATTAGGATCATCCACTTTTTTTGAGTGAGAAATCTATACAGGTAAGAGAAAAGGAAGAAATGGGCAAACAAATAGATGGCATGATTTGTGTATGTGTTTGTAAAAAGGAAAAGGAATATTGGTATAAAGAAAATTGGACATAGATAAAAGGACATGTGCATTTCATTTATGTAAATGATAATTTAACCTTTTAAGTTTTTAAAAGAAGATTTTTTAGATGAAGAAATGAGTTTCTAGAATTACTTTGAAATTAGCCTAAATACTATCTTTTTTTTTTTTATGAAAGTCACTGAAGACGTATCCATGAGGACAAGGATGGATCTTATGGTCATTATTCAGCTCTTCCCTATCTTTTGTAATAGTGGCTACCTGACACTTCTCAAAAGCTTCATTATTCACAATAATGACACCTCTGATTTCTTTTTCTTTAGCTTTTCGATTAATAACCCCTCCATGACAAAAGAAATATCATCTAATAAGGGATAGAGGGCCTACTTCTAGCTTGACTGTTGATCAATGGCTTAGGCTAAATTTTTCCTTCAAGATCTATTCTCAAATTTCTTCTTTTGACTCCACTTTAACTTGAAGACAAGTCTATGCTTGTCTTTCTTGCCAATGACAATGATGGACTGACTGATCTTTTGCAAATATTTCTTATGCCATTTTTTAGCTTTGGCTTTTTTATTGATTATAAGCTTGACACCGATGTAAGTGCTTTTTGAAAGCTTGGCTTTTGAACTTATAGACCTTTTTGCAGCAAAGGTGGTGCTAACAATTTCAAAGGATCTAAATAAACACTTTTCATCTATAACATTTGTTTCAATACAAGAAGCTTTAATAAAAGTCATGGCCACAATGTTTTTTTCCCTGGATAGGCTAACTTGCTTCTCATTAACTATGAATTTAACCTTTTGATGTAGGGTTAGTGGGACAGTTCTAGCAGAATGGATCCATGGTCATCCCAGTAAATAGTTGTATGTTAGGATGATGTCCATTACATGAACGCAATATCAAATGGGCATGGGCCAATATTTAAAGTGATCAAAATAGTCTTTTTGATTTTTTATTTTGTTTTGTCAAATGCCTTAACAATTGTGTGGCTATGCTTGATCTGATTGGCCTCAATAGATAAGTGAGATAATGTGATTAGCAATATTACATTCAAAGCCGACCATTGTTAATGAGGGCTCTAGGCAATATGGTCTATTTACAGTGAGTTATGGTGTGGAAAACTTTAGTTGAAGTGTTACACTCTAGTAGGATTTCATTATCACTGAATTAAATGAAATTCTTAGTGACAATATTATTTACCAAGTGATCCAGTTTATTTATGGAGATGTCTAGAGAAACATAAGCCTGGTTAAGCACTTTCAACAAAACATTTTGATGTGCTTTTAAGCTGAACAATAGGGTTTATAGAGAAATCTTTGTCGGTTGATATTTCAATTGTTCCATTATGCTATACGCATCATGTTTAATAAACTTAAGGAATTTAACTGCCTTTTTTTCTTTGACCGGTTTTACACTTCCATTAGGATATCTTTAATAATTGCTACTTTGTTGGATGCTTATCCCTTTGATTTCACTTTGGCACCCATTTCACTAGTTTTTGGACCATAGATATGACCAATCTGTAACACATGGTTTACCATAGTAATGTCGATAGTAGCTAGTTAGCTTGTAATAGCCTTTGTAGTTGTTGTCTACCATTATATTTTCATGGTACTATTTGTTATTCTGACATGGAAATAGTGTTAGTGCATTGATAACTAGTCTGGGAGTAAGATTAGTCTTAGGAGGTGTGGCCTTTGGTAGGTTACAATGAATGATAAGAGGATGACCAATGCCATAGAATGGCTGTGATGATCTTTACTAGCTATGTTAACTAATTTTTCTACCCCTATTCCATCTTTTTAATAAAACCTAATTTCCCCATTCTCTATCATTCTTTGGATCATGGCTAAAAAGACTAGACCACTTTGCATATTATGTCTAGAACTCATGTAGAATATGCAGAAGTTAGCACTACGATCAAATCAACTTTTGATGTTTTTATGATTTTGACCAAGAATCCTGCCTTTAGTTAAGATTACCTATACTTTTTCCATTAAAGATCTTTGACTTCATTCATCGTTTTTTCAGTAATTAGAGCATTAATCTTGGGATCAAGATGATCATGTAAGGGATTTACTACCACATTGGGTCCTTAGGTGTATCAAATCAAAAGGCACCTCTTTCAAGAATACTTTGGACCTTTTGCTTAAAGGTTAAAAAATTTTCAATTGAATGATCTGCTACTGCATGATACTCAACACACAGATTTGGGTCATAGCAACAACGGTAATTATCCTTATACGGTTTGGAAAAAATAAGGGCCACTAAACCCGTCTCAAAGATCTTATCAAACATCTCTTTATAAGAGTGAGAAAGGGGATCATAGTAAGGTCAGGTTGGTTGGCTTTTTGAGCCAGTGGATTAACATTGGGTCTTGTTTAGTTTCGTGGAAGAAGGTTTAGAATGATAGTTTATGGTGATGTTGGAATGGAGCTCGAGATATGTTAAATGAGTAGGTATTTTAGGTTTGCTAGATCTAGTTTTGGTAATAAGGATGAGGTCCTTGATGATACGACTAGCGAGCATTGTAGAGCCTTTTCTTTTTTTTTTATCCTTCGCTCTAGCTTATTTTGATAGAGGATGCCTCAGTCGTATTTTTTCATCCAACAGCTATCTCAATCATCTCTCCAAAAATAATAAGATTGGTAAAATTCTTTGTTGCATTCCTTACCAACTTGTCATATTAGGGAGACGTAAGGTATTCACTAATAGCATCATA
>JAQSVH010001574.1:0-12614 GCA_029448705.1 Adansonia digitata
GCTATTATTGTTCTTCAATCTAAGGCCGTTTTATAAAGTGTTGGACGAATAATTTATAAATAATTTTATTTATTTGTCAAGTTAAATAATTGAATATGAAAAAAGATTTTAATTTATTTATTAAACAAACTAAACTTGAACATAATATGTTTAATTTATTTATATTTACGAATAAGTTCACTTAACAAATCGTTTGAAGCTCATTCAAATTTTTTTTTTTGTTTGATGATAATATAATTGATAATATTTTTATTAGTTGTGTTTTGTTTTATTTCTTTATAATATAATTAATAATATTTATATTTTTCTATTTTATATTTATACTAAAAAACATTTTTATTTGTTTCTTTGTTTAAATTTCTTTAGATTTTTTTTCATTATGATAAAAATTTTTAATTATTTACGAATATATTTTATTATATATTTATAAATATATTTATCTAATGTTTGTGAATAAATTTATTTAATTTAAATAAATAAACATTGATACACCTAATTTAAATAAATTGAGCTTTACACGTATGTATTGAGAATAGTTAGATCCAATGGATGGTTCTACGCATGGGCACGTATATATTCTCAAAAAAAAAAATGCTTTTGTAAAAGTAATATTTTGAAATGTACGTACGTATCGAGAAATGATATTTTGAAGGTAAAAAATAATTTTTTAACGAAAATCAACCAAAGGATTCGAATGCCATTTAAAAGAAAAATTCAAATCAAGTTTATCAATATTTATGATATCAACCTGTACAACTTACTGACACGTATTGGTTCATACCAATCAAAACAAGATTTTGATTTTTTATTTTATTTTATTTTTAAAAAATTTCATCTCATAAAAAATTTTTTAATATATTTTTCTTTCATGATAAATTTTATTTTATCGTAAATTCTTTAAAAAATAAAAATATTTATTAAATTAGTCTATGGAATTGATAATAATTTACTATATTTTTATATTTAATTAATTTATTTGATGTTTATAAATTTTATATTTAAATATTTTATAATTTTGAAAATTTATATTTGTTTTTATATAATAGAAATATATTTAAATGTATAAATAATATATATTTTATTAAAGAACTTAGAAATGAACCATATATATAAATATTTTTTAAAAATATCAATAAATTCGAAATGGCATATCAAAACCCATACATGCCAATACGAAAACAAATATGATTCACTATTGGATACTGTATGGACTACCTTTGAGTCAAATACTAAAATTAAAATGAAAAATATATCCTCCTGAAAATTTTACTTTGGGCAGTCAAATGCTTCGAAAAATTTACGTTCTATGTGAAAATTTAACTTGATAACTCGAATTCCATAGCTCGAGTATTCAAATGCTCTATTTGAAAATTCAGAAAAACTCATCGGTTGAATATGTTGCTGATTCAAAAAGTGAAGGTTCTTCGTTTAAATTATGTTAATTCACGAAGAGGTGTTTCAAACACCAATTGGGACTTACAAATACGTCCTTTTAACATCGTTTTAACACAACTTTGCATGCAACTTACAATTTCAAAAATTATATCATTCTATCTCTCACTTTCTGAATTCATTATTAATATATGTTCAAAAAAAAAAAACCTTTTTTAAGTGTAATCTTGTTCTTCAATTTAGGCATTGCATGTTAAAAATAATGTTTCCAAGATTTTACTTACACCCAAAGGAGGAAACTATTATCTTTAAAATTGCTTTCCAAGTGCTTTGTCAAAAGTTTCTTCTTTAAATTCAACAAGGATTTGGTTTCCTAAAGCTTGAAACGTCCCCCACTTACATAAATTTTCACAAGCCATAGTGCCCCACATTTTGTCCACAAAATTCTTCCTAGCAGCAGAATTCTAAGCAAATCCGAATTTTGGTTCATATAACTGTCCCTCAAGTCCCATGCTAAGTCGAAACTATGAATGGTGCTTTATACCCTTATTCACGTCGGAAACTTTAGAAGAACCGAAGACAATCAATAATTGATTTCAAGAAATGAAAAGTCATCCATAAAAATTTTAAGAATTAAAAAAAAATTATTTTTAATAATCATCCTCTAAAACTGTCTTTAAAAAATTTTAAAGACAACATTCGTCTTTAATACTATTAAATTCAAGATAAAAAAGATATTTTTTTATTGTCCACTTCTCTCATCCTTAAAAATCTTTTATTTTGTAGTACCACTAACTGAATTCTCATTAGAAACCGCCAAGAGCTTCAAATCCAGACATTATTCCTTATATCAGTAACAACTGCTCAAAAATTAACTTCCTCAAGGCTGGGATTGGTTCTGTTTTTGGCTGCAAACATTTACCGTGAAGCTAATGACTTTGCAAACTTTTTTGCTAAAGCTAGGATTCTGATATGCAGGGATTCAAATAACAATCGCAACGCACGTTATGATTGTTATTTACAATTTTGACACTTTCCATTATCAATATCCCAATCAATGCATGTTACGGTTGTTATTTGCAGTTTTGACACTTTCCGTTATCAATATCACAATCGATATTTTACAATAATTGATCATGATAACGTTCATTATATCCATAACTGTAAACGTGCTGCAATTAAAACGCATCCGCGACCTGCTTATATGTACTCTGCATGTTGATATTATTAAGTATTTTGTGATTGTTTCTATTCTAACAGGTTTCGGTTTCTTTGGTTTAATTAATAAAACTTTCTACTTGACCCAAAAAAAAAAAAATTGCTCTTTGTGTAAAATCATGAGGCCTCAGTCGTGTCACCTATCGTATAATGGGTACCAAAGTCTGATGAATGAAGCTGCTTTATTCTCCTTATAATGCAGTTTCTGGTCATCTTGCGCCTCCACAAAATCAGGCTGCAAATAGACAAGACTTTAGTAAACCTGACCACATCATATCTGAACCTATAGTATAGCATGAAGTCTAGATAAATTTGTGAATCATGCAGTTTCCTATAAACTACTAGGATGTACAGTGTTGTAAGAGACTTAACCAGGAAATGAAAATCCAGTATAAATCGATGTCACAGAAGTTTTCATGTGGCAAACACTCGAATATTTTATTAAACAATTTTGATATTATGCTTTGATTAGCAGTTCAAGAAAAAATTGTCACAATAGTTAAGTTGCTGGCTTTGCCTAAAAATTTCCCTCTTGCCCTGATATAAAAATGGAGGGCTCTAGCCAATTTAACCAGGGATAAAGACTTCAAATATATAAGTAGCATCTTAAAGATCCGAGATGGCACACTTCCTCAAAGTAAGAGGCTTGGCAAAGTGCTAAAGAATGACAAGCATCGAAAATGTACCCTAATAAAACTGCTGTATCAAAATTCTCAATGGCACTATCAGCCTCTCCAAGCTTTAACTGTGCTCGACTGTTGATCCACGCCTGAAAAAAGATCCAATCTCAGAGATAACAAAAGAGCCTTTGGCATATATAGAAGAAAAGGTAAAATAGCAGAAAGGTACTTTTGACTAGTAATTTGATGGAATGAAGTTGTTAACAAAAGAAACCATTCAATTATAATATCTTAGCATTTGCTGGCAACCACCATAAATGTAGCAGGCATGGGAAACCTAAAGGAAGCTTAGCTAGTCAACCATTTTTATCGATAAAAATTACAAATTCTTTCCCTCATTAATTAGATTTGTGCAGTTCTGTGGGCAATATTAATTTGATGATGGAATACGAACTACCAAAGTCTAAAACCAGGCAAATGAGCTAAAATTTTGCATGTATATTCCGGACTACCAGTTAGAAATGTTCCCAGTCCAGATCCTTGGAGAATTACAAGCATCATGTCTGCGGCGCAGAATTACAAGGCTGACATACCTCGGCCCATGATGGCTCCAGTTTAGCGCTCCTGCCAAGTAGAACCAACAGAAAAATATACAAAAATTTTGAAGTTTGAACTTATATATTCATATTGCAACCAACAAACAAGCAGAAAACCAGAGCGCATTATATAACCAAAGGCAGAAACACGCTGAATATATTGTGCATTGCATTTCTGGAACTTTTCGCATTGACTAAGGGGCTTTAAATCAAAGAAGCATTGAAATACAACTAACTGAAAACTGACACCAGAAACATAAGTGTAAAAAGAACTAAAACTTAGCGAGTCGCTGCCTTTAATGCACTCCATGCATCCCCAATTTCAAGTAGAATTTGAGTCTTCTGTCCATGCAAAACTGCATTTTCAGGCATCAAATTAAGAGCCGCCTCCCACGTCCCAAGTGCTTCCCAGTGTTTCCCATCCTTCAAAAAGAGATTAGCTACGAGAATGAATGCATCATATCAAATATGCCAAAATAAACAATTTCATGCCGATGTAAATTACAAGCCTAGTAAATAAACAATTTAACAATGTCTAAGCTCAACTCCACCAGTTTTCTTTCCCATTTTTCCTGTTAGATTGCTAAAATTCTTTGGTGGCTAGAATTAAATCCATTTTGGGTTATTTCCTCTAACTGCATTACAATTTAGTCAAGTTAATTAAGAGAAAAAAAATCATATCATAAAGAAACAGAAATGCCAAAAAAGGGGTGGGATCAAAAATCCTATACTCAGTTAATAAAGGGTTAAAAAACGTCATCATCGACATATATGAAGGACTATATAAGCCCCTTACTGAAAACCTATTTGTTGATTCAATCAAAGATTGCATCTTTTCAACACATAAATCAATTTACTGGAAACAGGAAAAAAAAAAAGAAAAAGAAATACCTGAGCAAGCTTGTTGCCAGGAGCTTGGAAAGATCGGGCTCAGAATGCAAAGCATCAGCGGAGGGTTGGTTTCTCTTAATTTTGAGAAGCTGCGAGTTCTTGATCATCAGCAGAGGGTTTTCTCCTTTTTTTAAAAAAAGGAAGGTTTGGGTAGTTTGATATAGCTTCCATAGATCGCTTCTTGCTGTTTTTATGTTCTTGTTCCACGTTAAGTTCATCTCTTCTTCAACTCTTCTTCTCACTACCGGAACTTCTATAATCTACCAAGGTTGTCCTCCGCAAACCTTCCAATTAATGAAATAAATAATTAAAAAGCAATGCTATATGATCCCCTTTTTTTACCTCAAATATTTCGTTTATTGAAAAATTATAATTTTAAATACCTATTTCATAAAAGAAATAATCATTTTAAACCCGATCGATAAGATGAGTGAATTAATTAATATTTTTCATAATTAAATTTGAATTATTAAAATTTTGAATCGAGCGAGTATAAATTACTTAATATCAAATTAAAGAAAATCAATTTTAGATTTTCAATTAGGAAAAAAATTTATTTGGATTAATTTCAAAGCCGGTATACCTATTTTTGTGAGTTTTTTTAGAAGTACTATATAGGTTGTTTTTTATTAGATACTAATAGTTCTTAAAAAAAAACTATATAAATAAAATAAACTAAAAGATTAAAATATTTTTAATTTTATTTTGCTTTTTGAATTATTTTTTAGTTGAGTTAATATCATTTTACAATTAAATTATCGTCTAAATTTTCACCATGGAAAAAAAAAATTAGAAGAAATTGAAGGATGGAACCCTAATTCTTAAAAAATCTAAGCTTTTAGTTAGATATTTGCCTCAATCTGCTTTGTAGGCAGTCATAATTTTAATTTGTTGACATATGGTATGGTGTTGAGGCCGGTATTCATCAACAATCCAAAGCCTAGAACATCAAAATCAAATCTACCTCTTTTGATTTCCTTAACAACTCGTAAACTAAGAGGTCGCTGAGTATATCATGCCAATTTGACAATGACAGTACTTTGACTGACAACAGCAAGCATCAAAGACAAGTTGTACTCAGAATTTTGACAATAATATATATTTATATAAATCTGGAATATCACTTCCAAGCTATGGATTTGCTGCTTTTTACATCTGCCCAAAGCTTTCACATCTAATAAAGGCAATGCCTGGGGGCGGTAAGGCCTGTCACCTGGCCCTGCGTCCTCAAATTAGTTCGGACTGGCGACCAGGCAACTGGCGTTATCCTGGTGATGATCCTTCTATGAAACCAAAATGCGGAAAAGTCTTCATCTGTCCCCACCTGCTAAAAGCAAAAGTAAAACGACACTTACCAATTGAGCCAAACTCAATTTATCATACTTTCTATGCTATATATGTGCCATCGTTCTTCGATTTTCAAGCTTCTTGCTCTTTCTTTGGTTATGCATTAAACTTCATTTGCCTCTTCAAATACTGGCTACACATTTACCATAAAGTATTACCACATATTTTTTATTTGAAGATGGGGCTAAGTCTGGTTGAAGAACTTGGTGGTGGAGCTGAAAAAGAACCAAGATTCAAAGTCAAGAAGTGGGGCGTGATTCCACCTAAACGGAGATCGGTGAAGAGGATGATGTTCGATAAATTTGTAAAGTCTGTCTCTTTTGTTTTCCAGGCCTGCTTCCATCCTGCTAGCTCCAGAGAAGCATCAACTTTGCAGCCTAAGAATTGTGGTTCCCTGGAAGATGAAGTGCTAAAGAAGATGCCTAACTGGAAGGCCAAGAATGCGAGGATTTTCCCTAGAAAATCTCAGTGTTTGGCCATTGCTCGCCAGAATGACCCATCACGCAACTAGCCAATATGTAGGATTACCAGTAACTACGAGAATATATATATATATATATATATATCTATACACATATTATTTTAAATGTTAGTTCCTGTGATCCTCAACAGATACTGTATGAGGCTTATCTATGACTCCACTATTCAAACGGAAGATGTTGCAGGAAATTTATCTTCCCTGACTCAGTAACCAGGACTTTGCCAAGCTGCTGACACATGGGTTTGGACATATATACTGATGGCATAGATTGATATCCGGTTCAAATTCTGAAGTATGAAGCAATTTTTATATATAGCTTGGTTAGCTGTTCTGAACTTATTGAGTACTCTATCTAGGCTCAGCTTGTGGGGCATTGCAGTACAGAAAAGATCACATGCTCTTTGTTCACAGTTTGTGTACGTTTAAAGAGGAATAAAACTGGCTATGTCTATTACATTGTAATTTCTTCATGTTTTGAAGCTATTGCAATGTATTATAGCAGAATTGTCCTGTTTTTCTTTGAATTATTGTATGAAACTCAACTTAATCCAAAAAGTAAGAGTTGCTTTTAAGTTTCAGTCACTTTTCTTTTACAGCAATGATGTTTCGATGCCGGTTTCATGCATTAGCTCTGTCAAAATCCTGATGACTGCGAGGTGAAAAGTGAAAGCGGATTAAAGAAATGAGAAAATTGGTGTGGAATCACTTTTCACTTTGACATTTTCGAATGTTTGTAGAAGATGCAGGGGGAACGATTTTGTCTTAAAATCATAGCAATTTTCCTTTCCTAAATCATGCTACATCTTTTTATCTTTTGGTATCTAAACATGATTTTCAAACAACTATGTCTACTTTCTTCCCATTAATATTTATTAGTTATTACTCATCTATATATAAACACACACGCTTTATCACTACATTTATAACTAGCTTGCTAGGCAGCCACAATTGAGGAAAAAATTGTGTCTAGATTTGTCTGGTGAAAAAGCCTATGCCAAATTTTTATTGCCCTGCTTATTGCTTAATCAGCAATTTAATAATTAGATTCTTTGAATTTATGGCAAACATAGTGCAAGGCACCCATAACTATGGATATATCCGTTGGAAGGCCATTACTCTATTCTATTGCCTTTTTAATTTTCCTCTTGGAGCCATTTCAGCGAACTTCGAATGACAGTTGTTTTTCCCTTTTTTAATTTTTTTTTTTTGTTCCTAGGAAATTCACAAAGCTTCCATTGTCCTAAAAGGTGCCCAAATTCAAAGATCTAAGAAAAATTATGCAGTCTTCGCCTTTGAATATGTAATTAAATAATGGCAACTTGCACTTCATCCTCCTAGAAAAAGTTAAAGAAGCAAAACGACCTTTTTTTTAAAGAAGAAAATGGCCCACAATTTGGAGTGTTGATTACTTTGAACTTCGACGAGAATACCAAAGGCTGATTTATAGACTGAATATTATGGTATATTCCATCATTTGGTCTTTATCTTAGTCATCAACACGTTTGCCTTTTGAATGATCAAATTCATGATCATTTCAATGTATGACAAGATCGGATCCTTTCCATTGCATGCTTGCATTCTTGTTTCTTTGCAATTGGTATTTAGTATTTCTCAAAGCTCTAATTACGACCAACTTTACGAATAAAATGATACTTTATAATGTGTTGTAAAATAATCACTTCTTTATTGGCACTGAAGTGATCAATTTGTGGAATCATATACCTTTTTCATATGTCTACATATATATATATTTTCCCTTTTGATCGACAGGAAGTTTGGCAATTGAGGGTTGATGAATTATTAAGTCTGCACTCCTATGCCAACATAGGTTGTTGGAAAAAAAAAATCCACGATTGGAATTTGGTTAGGTGTGGTGGGTTATTTAGAGCCAAATATACCCTTTGTTGATGTTTTCCTGATGTCGGCACTGTTGAGTTTATGGGAACTGTCAGAGGTTGGGTCCGATGAATCTATTATAGAAAATTTTAAAGGGACGTCAATGAGTTTAGATTTCAAAATGAATTGCGATAATTTAACCAATAAAGATTTGACGAACTGATTTGAGTCAGTTGAGAAAATAAGTAATACTTATGTTTTTAAAAAATTAGAATTGTCTGAAATTGTGTTTTACCATATTTTATATAACCTTGAATTATATATAATTACCTATTTAACAGAGGAAAAATAAATATCTATTATAAAACAAATCGAACTAAATTGACCGGCCAATTCCCCAGGTATAATACAAATTGGTTGGTAGGTGTAGCTGGGAGAGATGGGAATGATAGGTGGGCACTGATTTTTGGGATGTTTATGTTCTTTAATCAATGGCCGTGCCCACCATGAACCCTGGGCCCTGGGGCCATAAAATAGGTAGCTGCATCTTCATGCACATTCTTGGATCAGGAACACAATTTTCAACCACACAATCCTCTCCACACTATCATTCCAGCTTCTGATCGTGTTAATTTGGCTTTGTTTGCCTTGAATTTTTCATTTGTCCTTTTTCTTTCCTACGCCTCAGTAATGACCCTTTTTTGTCTCTTTCCTTCTAGTCTTCGGTACAAAGAAATGTTCTCCTTCCAATTCTAAATCTTTTAAGGATAAAAACCCCAAATTTTCCCTTCTAATTACAGCTGTTCGATAAAATCACTTTCAGATAAACATTTAATGAAGATACTCATTCACCGTCGTATTCCATTAATTTACATTGGAAAATAAGTGATTCCCAGGGTTGCTGATTATCTCAAATATGAAAGACAATAAATCCTCTATTTCCATTGCAATCAAAATCATGTACCATTCTTGATTATCTTTGGAGTGATTAATTTAGATGCTAGGGTAAGGTTAGTTGCTTTGTTTTGGGTCACCATTGGACACTTACTAGAAATTTTCGGACATTTTTTTCCCTGATTCCTCCACTAAAACTCGAGATTAAGACCTCAAAATTTATTATTTTACCCAAAAGCTAACGTTGGGCGTGTTACACATGCAATGTGGCATGATCAGGGGTTTGAATTGACAGGAAATTGGACCCTAGCTAGCGGTGGCGTTCAATGGATGGATACTTTGTTTGCCTTTTTTTACTGGATTTAGTTGGCAAAACTTTCTTGACTTAGCATAAACTACTCTTTTCTTGGCTTCCCATTGCTTATTGAAAAACTTTAGATTTCTTCAAAACTTTTTCCATTCCAATGCTGAAAATTATGAATACCCACTGATGCAGATAGCTGGTGGAGATGTTGGGAATTTTGATTTCATGATCAGTAAACCGAAATTCAATTGTAAATTAATTTCTGAATTTTTTTTTTGTTCTAGTTTAAAAATGAAAATAGCAATTGAAATATAAAAGATAGAAGATATGAATGAAGAACACTCAAAGGATAAATAATCTACCACCAAAAAGAGTCCTAAAAACTAATTTGTTTAGGTTCACCTAAATTGGCTACAGCAATTGCTCCACCAATGGATATGGAACAAGTACCACTCAAAGCAATAAAACCAAAAGGGGGAAAAGCGCAAAGCTAAATCTTTTTTAGAATAAATACCATTCAAAGCTTAACTTTTGTAGTGCAAGTTAAGTTTTGATTATAAACAAATTGCAATTAATAAACTACAGTTTCACAAGCACAACTTACTAAAATAGAATTTACAGTAAACAATTTTCAAAATAATTATTAAATACTTTAAATGCTCTCAACTTTTAAGATACCCGTTTTTTTACCTTTTAGCACATGACCAAATTCATTGTACATGTCCCTTTTGAATTGTGACCTGATCATTAATCTCACTTATTACATGCACTTGCTACTTCATTAAGCTCAAAACATTAATTAAAGATGTCTTAACATGATCCATGCTTGCACCTGCATTAGTTTCCCCGAGAGAGGAATATAGTCCTCGTCAACTAATTTTCGATGATGAACTTTTCTTGAGTGTATTATCAGCCTTTTTGAATTGAAATAAGATCAATGTTCCCTTGTACCAAAATGAAAAATCATCTTTTTGGAGTAGAGAAAAGAAACCACAAGACAAACAAGATAAAAATCAACATTGAAAAATAAACAATTATACAATTTAATAGCTCAAGCATTTAGATCAAAATTTAAGATCTGCGTCAATTAAAATAAATTTATTTTATAAAAAAATCTTAATTCGAGATAAAAAAAATTTTATAAATATTAAAATTTAAATTTAAAATTTACTAATTATTATATTTTAAATATGATTATAAAAATCAATTAAATTAAAATTTGATTCCTTCTTTTACTCTTTTTGTGAAGGTTAGGAAACCAATTTTTCTTCCATCAGTCCACCATTGGTCAGCTACAACTTCACCAAGCTCCTGCCCCTTTCTGTTCTTTTCACCCAGCAGCTCACGGCATCGCCGATGCCAAAGACTCACATCAAAATACTTGGCTGCCCAAATGAAAAGCAATGAAATTAACACATAATTTGCCAATATCCTTATAGCCCTTAGATCATCCTATGCTGGCATTATCAGAGCCACGCAATGAAATCAAACAAATCACGTGAGGTATCTTGAAAGACCAGGTAGGCTGTAGCTGGAGTGGCCAAAAATTTCTTACTACACGATATGAAAGCCTGATACGACATGAAATTAAAATTTATAATATTTGGATATGATAATTAAAATTAAAATCAAAATATAATATTAAATATAATATGATAAAAAAATTGTAAAATAGAAAGGTTTATAACAAAATATGATAGAGTAAAAAAAACAATATAATTATATATTAAACTTTATATAATATAAATTATTATATATTAAATTTATATAAATATATATAACCTTAAACATAATTATAATATAAAAAATATAATAACATCATACGAATACAAGCAAATGGATAGCATCTAATTGTTCGACGCGAAAAGATAGACAAGTAATTAGCAGATAATACTGTCCGTATAAATTTGATAATTTATATATTCATATTATATTTATAATTTTATTATATTATAATTATATTTAATTTTTTTATATTTATATCAATTTTAATATATTTATAATTTATATAATATAAATTTTAAAAATATATACTATATTTAATTATAAATATATTATATTTATATAATCATATTAAATATTTATCAGTTCTTCGTCTTGCATGCAATACAGCTTTAATTAATTAATTAATTAATTTTTTTGCGTGGAGGTTTGGAGTCCAGTTCTTATCAAATGAATTGGACAAGTGACAGACTGCTGACTCTTTGATAAACCCCTTTTGTCACTTTCAGTGTGCTGAACTGTGCTGGAACTGGACGCCAATGACCTTGCTTTCAGTCTACTTTGGAATTTAAATTCGTTGCACAATAAAATGACATTTTCTTTTATAGTCCCATATGCAACGCAAACGACGCGAATTTTTCCTTCTTTATAAGGAATTTAAACTGATATGTTTATAACTATATATATAATAATAAAAAATTTTAATTGCCTTACTCGCCAACACGTAGTGAGTTATTTTTATAATTATATAATTGTAAAATTCAAATAGACTTATTTGTTAACAGACAGTAAGTTAACAGTCACGTGATAATTTTTTAATTTTTTTTAAAAATATGATACAAATAAAAAATTCAAAAGAAAAGAAAAATACGTAAAGTAATTACAAAAAGCAGAAAATTACAAAAAAGAAATGCAAACAGTTTATATATTTTAAAGTTTAAGTTAGTGACCTTAACATATTTTTTCAAATATAATATGATCAGAATTCACATAGTTACTGCATGCGACGCAACAACAATTATTTAAGAGTTTTAGCTTTTTAAGTTATTGATTTTACAATAATTAATTACAGTAATATTTATTATATTTATAATTATAATATTGTTATACCATTTGGGTGATCGACTAGATCGTCTAAAATGACTATTACTGACTTTTAACATTTAGACGTTCAAAATGGCTATCGGCTTAAAATGGCTATCGTCTAAAATGGCTATCGGCCTAAAATAGTTATCGGCCACTTGGGCGATCGTGGCTATTAGCCCCAAATGGCTATCGCCCATTTGGGTGATCAAGTCGATTGCCTAAAATGA